>LD346117.1:318266-365635 GCA_001465055.1 Ptychodera flava | reverse complement strand
ATGTCTACGTCAGCAATGCAAAGTGACTTCGGGACATGTTGTTCTGCAGGCAGCCTAGCTCCGTGGACTTACAAACTGGATTTGTGTTAACACACAATTCCTTATTAAGTCCCCCGGACGGTGTCCGAGGGGACTAAAAATCACATATTCATCACAATAAGGAATATTCTCATCGGTGAATTCTTCGTAGGTTACTATACTGGCATTAGTTTTTTAAAAGTCCATTCCCCAACTGACCATCGGCTTCTCACACCTCGTGTGACGGCACTGGTTGGACATCTTCTGCACTATCGCCATATTCGTCATCGCCATATAATTCGTCTTTTTTCTTTGAGAAGTATCTAATGCTTCTCACGACACAAAGCGTTGCCATACATTTCGTAACCCATGATCGCTGAAACGTAGCTGTGGGTCCATAGCTGTGGTGTTTTCGGACGGGATTTCTGACTTTTATAGGCTGGTTAACGTTTTGACTTTTACGTTATTAATCCCGCTGTGGTGGCGGGGTTAAAAACATACAAGTCTAAACCAGCACGTAAAAGTCAGAAATTCCATCCGAAAACACCACAGCTATTGACTCACAGCTAGCTGAAACGGTACTTTTCGCCACCTCTCTGAGTGACGAGAAAATCGCCAGTAACTTTATCCCCACCACGCAGTAAGATTTCCATGCACGTCAATCAAATCCTGTAACTCGGGCAAGATTGCCTTCCCACTCCTAAATCTCCGTTTGAGCCATTATGGTGTCAAAGGATGAAGGTAAACCAGAGACTTGTTCAAGTCGGTGTATTTTCAAAAAATAAAATGATTTGCAAAAGTTCCTCATGTAAAATTTGGCAGCCCAGGTGAGATTTTCGTAGCAGTCGAACGCGTTTTTATTTAGTCTGTGCAGCTATAGCAGTAGTGAGTTAGTTTGTGCCGGGTGAAAGTCCCCTGAATCGTGTTCACCCCATTCAACGCGTTCTCATAATTCTACTCACACGTTTCACATGAAAACAGAACACAAATCATCGCATTCCAAGCGTTCACCCAACTCACACGTTCACAAATCACACTCTTGAACCAAGTCTAGTAAACCAGTAAATAAATCCAGAGAATCAGACGTGCTGGCGGCAGGGTATTTGTTTTTACGTTTTGAATGCATTTGTGATTTCAGCAGTAATTCCTGCGGATCATGTAGGTCAATGTCAAACGTACCTACACAACTGGTGTCCGCGGGCCCGAGTGTAGGCCGTTCCCAATCCCGTTAACTTGAAGTACAGCATCGCATCGTCACCTTTACATTGAACTAGTTGACTTGTTCGCCGATAAACGACAAAGCAAACTGACCGAATTATGAATGCACTAGATTTAAACTTTTGTAATGAATAGTTTGTGGAAAAATCCTCGACGTTTCAGGCTTTTTGACGCGGTGACAGTCGGCGATGCATCGATACCTCTTTTTACTCTGACCTAATGCATCACCACTTGAAACGTAAAAAGCATTCTCATACTCAAGCAACAGAAAAAAAGAGTTTGAACAAATAGAACTCCAGATTCAAACGAACAGTGGACGTACATCACAATCAAAACAGATACACATGTACGTAAGTTGGATATAAATATGCATTAATTACGACGCTCTCCGTCTCCATTGTTACAGTGATCACGTTTAAAATCCCGCTCTTGCGTGGCTAGTGATATGATCACTCTTTGTGCTCCATACCATGTGATCGCCTAAAATTTTGTAAACTCAAGCGCCGCGAACTTCGCTTAGCGGCAGGCCAACAACAGTTTTATTACCGTTCGTTAATCACAATCGGGTGTTAGTTTCGACTTATTTCCTTGTCAATCGACAATTAGGAAGGGATAGATATAATCTAGCTTGGTTTTTATCATGTGGTCGGGCGGAAAAAATGGTCAAAAATTACCGTTACTATCTCTTTAATACATGAACAGTCGAGACCTACCGAGGGTATCCAGTGCAAACATCAAACCGTCTGCACTCATACAGTTGTATGGAAACACTTTGCTTGAAAATACCCATTATGGACGTTGCAAGTAATTATGGATAGGGAGTAGGTTTGATCTAAGGACAAAAATCTGCGATCGCGTGAAAGTAAATAACAGCGCAAAGACTGGCAACAAAATAACATATATTACAGATAACATTAACTTGTCCTGAATCGAGTAGCTGTACAACAGCATGAACATGTACCCTAGATAGCAGACTCTACTATAACATGCATGTAACCACAGAAAGCAAAGATGTCATGCCTTTTAGTTCAATTTAAACCAAGGGCAACACACATTCTACCCTATAATACTGATTTCTAAAAATCTATCAGAGTAGCTAGATGCAGTGGTCCAAGCCGCTGACTAGCAGAAGATCTTGTACGTATTATATTACTACAGCACTAGTACGTATTATATTACGACAGCACTAATAGGAAATGTAACTTGCGTGGGTTAATTTTTCGCCACCAACCTTCTAACTGAAGTTTCTCGGATGACAAATATATCTAAAAGTTACACCACTAATGGCAATTGTATATAAACAATATCAGTTACAGAGATGGATAATTAGTGATGTATGGCAATGAATTTTTAAAGCCTGTACAAGACGGGCAACTAACCTTTATTGGCAATCATAAACAAGTGGCCTCATAGTTGGCAATGAATCGTGTGAACTCATCTTACCAATACAAAACACTCAAATGAATATATTCCTGCAGATACTAAAACATCACTGATTACGTTTCAAATGTACCGAGCTCATAACTAAGCGTGATCAAGACCTTTCGGTTACAGGTGTCAGCATAATGGACTGCAAAATGTGGTATATAATCGTAAACGTTGACGAGGAATAGAAAAAAGTAGATGCTGATCACATTGGCGCAGACATCAAGCATTGAGCAGCTGCTCGACATCAGGATCAGGGACAAACTATTTACAAGGCTGTTATAACCCTAAAATACATCATTGCCACAGAAAACCTTAATTTACTACCATTGTAACAAGTGTGGAACAACATGAAGAACACTAAAGAGTTAAGAATAGCCCTTCCAGCAGCACCTACACACTTGAGCTCTCTTCCTGTACTACTATAACTTGCTTAATTCTGTTCAAACTTTGCTTCAACCATTATGAGACCTGTATGAAGTCATCAATAAAACAGCAAGATTATTGCTTTCACCAATAACCGCCTAGTGAAGGAGCTGAAAAGAACGTTTTTGAATTTAAAAACTATCATAGTCTACCTGAGGTTCATTCATGTGTACTGTCTATATCTTGCAATTATGGCCACATTATGTTACACAAAATCTGTCTGTCTTTTCATTCTAAGTTTTTGACACAAATCGTATAACTAGTAAAGATATTCCCAAAGAAAGACAAACTTTAACGTAGGTCTGACATGTTTAGGCAAGCCATGGCACATACGAGCAGACGACGTAAATACCTTACAAATGATTTATTTGTATATTGCAACAAAATATACACAGTATAGAAGTTACAAAGCTGTACTCAAATCAAGTTTTCCTTTATTCGCTCACAAGTTCCTTTCTGAGATGGCAAATTTGGCATATGGGACGTGCAAGGAAGGACATGGATAATTCTTGAAGATGAACTGACTGGCATAACTACTATTGAACGTACATCCACATTGCATTCCTACGTAGAGGCCGTACAGATATCTGTATGTTTTCCTCCGGGAGCTGCGCGATGTCGATTTTGACCGGATTTTCGGTAGGCCTAGTAACTTTCATGAAGGGCTGTGAGTATTTTTCCGAGTTGAAAAATTACTGACTTTAAAACACTCCAGCCTATGTTTCACATTTAATGCAGTACTTCACATAAATATTAACATCCTTCAAATTATGGAAACCCGGATTGACATTTTAATGATTAAATTGTTTAATCTGAAATTTTACCACAACCACCCAGCGAAGTGGAATGGCCCCAAAGCGGAATAACATCAACAAGTGAAACTGTTGCCATCACTCCTTCGCAACCAACTTTCTATAAGAGTACAGTTATGAATAAGCAAGGGCCTATTCCTGTCAATTTCGTATCAAATATCGGAATGTCGCTAGGGAAATGAACATAACAAATGTATGCATGTATGATAAAGGGGTAATTACACATAATGTGTCCACATTTTAGACACATGATTCGAATACAACGCGATATCGACAGATTATCTACGTGTCTGCGTTTTCCGCACGTACATAACTCCGATGTTTGCCTTAGGTGAAGGTTAAAATGCCAAGCTTCACTGAAGCTTAATTCCAGCTACGCTTTAAGATTTGGCAAAAATTCCTGCTCCAAGCTTTTGACACAATACGTATCTCGAGATTTGCAAAACAAATATTAGGTTAATCTTTATCGACGACAAGCTTGGCCGAAGAGCATATGCATTGGCAAACCTTCATCCAAGCATAGAGTACCGCCAAGCTTGGACTAAGGTACTGCACAATCGCGTGTGTAGGTGACTGATACCGTACGTTGTGGGTTCGAACGCAATTGAAAACACCGTGTATTTTTAGGGTTTCATATAAAAATCCAGTGTTGACTTAGCACATTATCGATGATGTCTGCGTTTTTTGAAAGATTTGAAATTGAACTGAATATAAATTTAGATCAAGTACAATCAAGCAACAGATAACTAATATATAAGCCAAGCCGTCACCCGTCACCCAAGTTCATGTACACGGTCATTTGATCACGAAATCTTTATAAAATTAAAGGCACAATATTTCTTTCAATCGAGCTTTCTGCTGATGATCTCATCCCGCTGCCGGTGCAATATAGTTGAGGATAGGTTACTACACGCCGTGCTTCTTACACCTCGGTTTACGCCTTATTCTTTGTTAGGATATACGTACATTGCTCTACAAGTTCTACAGTAAACCAATGACGTCATCATGTATATCAATGGGCGACGGGATACAGCCATCGCTTTTCCGAAAAATTACAATAATGGTGATATATGTTTGACATTGCATGAATGTCTATCTCAAAATCTTTGCACAATATTTTTAATTACATATTCATCATTCCATAAGATATATGATAAAACCTTTACGGCCCTGATATAGTTTTTGCGAACCTCAGCCGTACGGCATACGGCCCCTCGCGCGCCTGGGCCCTTCCGCCGTACAACCTTGGTCTGCCTAAAACTTATCAGGACCGTAAATATTACCTCAGCTTCCAGCGCCATCATATCAGACCATCTATGTGTAAAGTCATGTGAATGCATGACTCACAACATTCGTATGATACATTGCCCTTCTTTGAGAGAAGATCTTCATAATACTCTGTCAAGTTTAAAATGTCCTACATTATTTGATTTCATCTCTCACCTGCAGTAAATTCTGGAAACATGCATCGTGAAAACCAGAAAGACTCTCTTCTCGGAGCAGTTCCTCATGGTGTAATGCTGTTAGGGATGGATTCAGGGCGGCAAAACAGCGATGAAATCAAATCTCTCTTCAACAAGATATTAAGCACATGGAGAGATAGGGACAATTTATGCAGAGTAACATCAGTTAAAGACCTCGGTGGTGTTCTCACCCAAAATCTGAACTACATGTACTCTGCACACATTAATGCAATCACTTTTAAAGCTTTCAAGCTGCTAGGTTTTTAAAACGTAACTCACGTAATTTTAGCAATGTCAACACTCTGAAAACCCTGTATATAACACTTGTCCGAGGCCAGCTTGAGTATGCCAGTCAAGTATGGTCTCCACACCAGCTGTATCTCATTCATCCTATTGAAAGAGTTCAGTGTAAATTTCTCAAATACTTGTTTGGTAAAACTGCCATAACCTACTCATCTGGTTACTTCAACCAACTCTGTACCGTTTTCAAAATTCCATCTCTACAAGAGCGTTTGAGTTTTCTGGATGCCACCTTCTTTTACAAATGTATGTTCTCTTTTTATAACAGCTCTGAAATTCTAGAGCGTATCTGTTTGCATGTGCCTTCGCGCACTTTGCGCTCAAAACAACATTTTAAACCTAATGTATCAGGAGTCAATGCTCATTCTTTAACATTTTTACAAAGAACAATGAAAAAATTGAATATTATTTAAACAATGAGACTTTTGATATTTTTAATTGCAGCTATGGGCAATTTCGCAGATTTTTATTTCATAATGTTTATGCTTTTTAGATCTGTATTTTTTAACCAATGATTGTTCTTTTTAACTGTGTTGTTACTGCCTTTTTTTTCTTTGTTGTGCTTTTTGTTAGCTTCTTTATGTCTTTTGCTGGAACTGTAATTGGGCGAAAGCCCGTTGTTCCCTGCCAGTAAATAAATATTAGCGCAAAACAGGTTTGACATTTCACAAACAAATCTACAATATTGCAGAGAAACTTGTAAATGAGCTTGTCCAGGTGACAAAAAATAACCACTATCGCAGCAAGATCAGTGAGAGTCGAACATGTAAGCAGTTGCTCACAGTAACAAGTCAGTTACATGGCAAGAAAAAGCCTCATCTACACTCAACAATTTTTCCATTTATCGACTTACCATAGCGATTACTTGATTATTTTGACAGTAAAATATAGCCCATCAGAGAAAATCTTGAGAGTAATCCCTTCTCACCACTGGTGTACACTTAACATTGCCTGCCTGGACGACCCCTGAATCACTTTTAACCAGTTACAATTGACCACCTTTACTCTAATAATCTCCTTAGTACCACCGACTTTGCCTATCGACCTAAACACGGTACCAAAACTGTTCTCTTGAGATTTGAAACGATCTCTTGACTGCTCTTGACAATGGCGATTTTAGTATTATAAATCTTTTAGATCTATCGGATGCAATTGATAGTACAGATCATAGCAGTCTCCTATACCGACTACAACACACATTTGGAATGACCGGATTTGCTCTGTCGTGGTTCGAATCTTATCTTTCTTGTAGAACACTAACTGTTATCAATGGCTTGAGATTTGATTTATCCACTCTCTCACTTGGAGTTCCTCAGGGTTCAGTACTTGGACATGTCTTGTTTATTATGTATAGAGAACCTCTCTTTGAAATTGTCAGAAATCATAGAGCTCAGCACCATATGCTTTTGCGGATGATAGCAAATTATATAAAGTCAGCACCATTAATCTAATTCAGGCTTCAATTGATGCTGTGCAAACTTGTACTACTGATGTCAAAACTTGGATGACCCATAAAAAACTTCAGTTAAATGACAACAAAACTGAAGCAATGATAGTCATATTTCCTAGGTTATCTTCTGCGCTAATAAAAGAAAGGCATGCGTGTGCAATCGTGTGCTCAGTGAAGACACGCTCTTTTAGTCGCTCCGCTACTGATCTTCTTTTTCGTGATTTATCTGACACTATCACGTTAATATTGCGATATCAAGATTGTGGAACTTGCCAGAATGTCAGAGTTTGCCAGGGTGACTTGGGTTTGTGCCCAAATTGCAAGAAAATGCTGTTTCCTGTACTTGACCATGACCATGACCGTGGCGAGTTGCCTTTGTCTTGCAACAATGGCGGCACTGGTGTATCGTCTGACCCTTTAGTATCTGGTACTTCTGGAAGTGGGACTGCTGGTCATCAGAAAGTGCGAAGCTCCAGCTTGCATCTCAAACCTCATCAAAAGTCACATTTTCTTGGTAATGTCATCGCTTACGAACTTTTATGTTTTGTTGTTAATAAGATGAACATGCTGCCAGTTTATCATATTGTGAAACTGCTTGTATCTGCTTACGATGATCACGCAATTGAACAAGCCAAAGTGATTCTATATGATGTATGCGGTGAGTTTAACTCTGGACGCCTGAAGAGATGACAGGGTCAGAATCAATCGCACTCTAATGTTCAAGACATTGTGACTCTTTTATTAGAAATTGTGTTACAGAGTTCATTGACTTTGACGTCAATTCTGCATAAAGGTTAATTATCAGGTTCAGACAGGTTCAGACTTCGTTAATTATGTGCGATGATTATATCTTATGTGAGAAATCTAACAAGTACATATTGTTCTGGTGTTTATGGTCTTGGCGATTGATACATGTAGGAGAGAAATCTAACAAGTACATATTGTTCTGGTGTTTATGGTCTTAGCAATTGATACATGTAGGTACCTTGGCACCAAATACGTCAGGGAGAGACTTTGCATTTCATTTGTATGTAAATAAAGGTTGTACGCATTGCATTGTATATACAAGGTGTCTTTACGAACACCAGCTCAGACGAAGGGACAACATCTTGAGAGAAGGAACTATCTGGCAATATGTAACATCCATTTATAAGAAATAAACGGTGTTATCTTTGAAGACTTGGAGTCTCTGCGCTGTTTCTGTATCCCGATATCCTCTCGCATGGCGATTCCCCGAGGAAGATAATTGTCGATGGCAACACATGGTGGCAGAATCCGAACATATAGAGCAAGCTCTAGTTGGAGAAGTTAACACCGAACGAAAAATACATACAGCACGATGGATGCAGCCGAGAACGAAGGTATAAATGTGGCTGAATGGCAGCGCGATGTCACGGCCAGGTTGGCAGAGTTACAGGACATCGTCTCTGGAAACGGTGATTGTTTAGGACAGGGCATTTTCCACGGTCTCGAAAATGAGAATGCGCTTCGATGGTGGCAGCGATATACTAACTTTGCGGACTTTCGATGCTGGTCAGATGAAAAAAGACTGAAAGGCTTTGGCCTTTACTTATCAGATGAAGCCGAGAGGTGCTTTCGGAATTTACCTAGTGATCGACGGGCTGACATGTAAATCTTAGGAGAGACTTTCCTTGAGTGATTTGATAAGTGTGGTCCAACATGATTGTACGATAAAATGCTTTTCAAATTGAAACAGCAGTCTAACCAGACAGTCGACCAATACGCATCACTGTTACAGGTGAAGGGAGAGAAAGCCAGGAAAACCGACAAAGAAATTTTGTCGTACTTTATGAATGGACTGAAACCTCCACTACAAGCATTCGTCGCAGGAATGAATCCCATGGATTTTACAAGCGCCTATGAACACGCGAAGACGACCGAAGTTGTCAACAAACTGCAACAAGAGCCAGAGGAGGAGCCAGCAGAGTTAACTGGGGAGATCAAAGAAAGAATCGGACAATTGAAAGAACTTGTGAAAGAAATGTCGGACATTGAATCGAACTTGCATGAACAATCGCGTCAAAATGACTCACAGCAGACAGGCAAGAGACGACGGAAAGTACAGAAATACGGAAGAAGAAAGGCTGACAACAAAGCAATACGGTCTAATCACCGTCAAGGTATTTTACATAATATTTTGAAATGTTTTAGAAATTCAAGAGACTATTTCGATAGTAGAATATGTTATAATTGTGGGAAACCAGGGCATATAGCTCGTCAATGTGTTAAGAAGTTTGTAGGGTTTCACCAGAGCAAACTTATTTGTGGGATGTCATTTACTGAAGGTGAAACTCGTAAAATTTTCCATACAGATTGTTCCTCCGGGAAAGATAATACTTTTGAAGAAAATTTAATTCCTGTGTCTATCTGTAACAGAAAGGTAAATTCTTTGATTGATACAGGGGCTAGTATTACAGTGGCTCCCATGCGATTATTAGATTTAATTCCTGAGTTACGGAAATATCCAATTTTGAAATCAAAATATAGTTGTGTACAAACAGCGGGGAAGGGAAAATTGAATGTTGTCGGGTTTATGAAGATACCTGCTTATGTTGGAAATAAGCGTTTAATGTTGAATGTTAACTTAGTTGATATTCTCACTCATGATTTAATTTTGGGACTTGATTTTTTGAAGTGTTATAGAGCTGTCATTGATTTTACTACAAATAGTGTTAAGTTACAATCTGATGTACCATTGAGAACTACTGTCGATATCATAATTCCTCAAGGGCGTGAAATGATAATTCCTGTTAAGGTGCCGTATAAGTATGCAAATGGAGTGTTAGGGTGTTTCTGTGATAAACGAACCCGATTAACACCTGGTGTTTTAGTAGCTAGTGGTTTGGTGTATTCGAATAAGAAATCAATGCCAATGAGAATTTTGAATACATTAGATACAGATGTTAAGATCAAGAAAAATAGTATTGTCGGAGCATTTTCGCCACTTCATTTCTCCAGTGAAATTGTTCCACTGGTCGAACCCATGATTAATAATGTTGCTAGCAGTCACAGTCAATCACAATATGAGAGAGATTACTTGCTTGGTCAATTGAAACTTGATGAGTTAGACATAACTGATAATCAACGTAATCAGCTTAAAGATATTTTACTGCGTAATGCCGAGGCTTTTGTTGATTCTTGTGGTAAGCTGGGTCATTGTGATTTGATTAAGCATAAGATTCAATTGCAAGAGGGTTCTGTTCCGTTTCGTCGCGCCCCTTACAGAGTGACCCCTGATAAAAGGCAGGAAATAGAACGACAAATTGACAAGTTATTAGAACAAGGTATTATCGAACCATCTACTTCTCCTTTTTCAAGTCCGGTGGTTTTAGTTGCAAAATCAGATCATTCTTTCAGATTCTGCACGGACTACCGGCTTTTGAATGGATTAACTATACCTGATTCCTTTCCCTTGCCGAGAACAGATGAATCTTTAGAAATGCTTGGTAAAAACAATCCCAAGTATTTCTCGACTTTAGATTTGCAATCTGGCTTTTTTCAATTAGAATTGGATGAAGAAAGTAGGCCAAAGACAGCTTTTGTCACACATCAAGGGTTATATCAATATCGGAGGCTGGCTCAAGGGTTGAGAAATAGCCCCAGTTGTTTTCAACGCACCATGCAATATGTTCTACGTAACATCAATTGGCAGTATGTTTTGTGTTATATTGACGACATCATTATTTTTAGTAACACCTTCGAAGACCACCTACAACATATTGACACCGTTTTGACGAGATTACGTGAAGCAGGATTAAAATTGAAGCCTAGCAAGTGTCAATTTATGAAGCGTAGTGTTAAATTTTTAGGACATATCATAAGTCAAGATGGAATTTCGGTTGATCAAAGTAAAGTGGAAGCTGTAAAGAATTATCCCCGCCCTCATACAGTCACACAATTGAAGTCATTTTTGAGAATGGCAAATTACTATCGGAAGTTTATTAAGAATTTTTCAATAATAGCAAGGTCTTTACACAAATTATTGGGAAAGAATGTCAAATTTCAGTGGACTGATAAATGCGAGGAGGCATTTGAGAAATTGAAACAGATACTATGTGAAGCACCGATTTTGGGGTACCATGATATGAGTAAAGAATTTATTATGTATACTAATTGTTCGACTTATGCTCTTGGATTTGTTTTGGCACAACGGCAAGATGGCGTCGAGCGTGTTATTTTGTATGGAGGACGGAGTTTAAACTGTCATGAACGGAATTATTCTGTCACAGAGTTAGAAGCCCTGGCCGTTATACATGCTATTAGATATTGCGATCCGTATGTAAGGAGCAATCACATTGTTATTGTAACTGATCATTCCAATCTAACTTTCATGTTTAAACAAAAGATACCAAAAGGTCGAATTGGTCGTTGGATAATGACATTGCAACAATATGATTATGAGATTATTTACAGGCCTGGAAAGAAACACATGAACGCTGACGGGTTGTCAAGGCGACCATATCGTCAGTGCGAAGGTTTTCCTTCCGACGTCACAGATCTTGAGAACGCTCCTGAAATAAACTATCGACCTGATCACAGTCCAAAGCTGGTTGATAAAGCAGTCAATACAGACTTAGTTCAGCCTCCTACCATTTCTAGTTTGACTGTTGAGAGCAAGGAAAGCTTAACCAAAGGTTACGTCACAGGCCAAGACACTTTCTCAGATCAGGAAACCCATTTGAAATTCTTGGCAAGTAAAAGAAACATAGCCAATCAGTTAGCAAGAGAGAATATTGAGAAATATCAGTGTGAAATGAAAGAGCGTTATGATTGCCGTATTAAGAAATCTCAAGAGTTTAAGATAGGAGATGCGGTGTATTTGTACAAGCCGTCAATTAAGCCAGGAGTAAATAAGAAATATATATATATAATTGCGGAGCAGGTATCTCCTGTTAATTATAAGTTACGACTTTTGAATAGCAATAAGAATTATCGTAAGGTGATCCACGTAAATAGGTTGAAGAAAGCTTATTTGCGTCCATCAGAGTTTAATTCGTCGACTTCCGATGAGTCTGAAGATGAATTACAAGTTCCGTTTCAATCGTCAGTAGTTGATGAGATCAGGAATTCTCCTGGTGACGATGTTAGTTCAGCTTCCAGTCAGAGTGTGCCTTCTCACAAAGATGATGACAATGAACACTCAGTGCATGGATATTTAACAATTGGTGGTGACAATGACAATAACGCTCCACGATCAGTGGGCTCAGAAAGTGAACAGACACCTTATTATGAAGTTGAGAAAGTTTTAAAGGGTCTATATAGAAACGCAAATTACAATATTTAGTCAAGTGGAAGGACTATTCACACAAACATAATACGTGGGAAGATGAAAATAATTTGAATGATGCCGCACGAGATAATTTACGAGAGCACCCTGTGAAAATTACAGGCAAGGCATTGTTGTCTTTTTTACGAAGTTGTTAATTGGTCACATATAAAGGTGAAACGAATGTGTGGTCACAAGTTAGTCTGGGATGTATGATTGGTGTGTATGCTAGGCCAGCCTAAGTATGTTAGAACTTTGTGAGTGGCGTGACTCAATTCGTTTGCCCCTGAATGTGATCAAATTCACGAAAATATGAATTTATAGTGTTGTGTTTATCTTCTGAAATTATCGATATTTAGTCCTTCCACTTAAAGAAACCAAAAGAAAGACTTAACTGAGACTATTTAAATTTAATACGCCCCCTAATGGGAGCTACACGAGGTGTAAAGGACGGGAATAGTTTAAGCCGCCATTCTCTGAAATTTGAATTGAGAAATCGGCGATAAAACCTACTCTGCCTCCAATAATGGTGAATTTTGTGTGACTGAAGTTTTACAAGATATGAAAAAGAAATGTAAGTTTCGAAAAAGAGAGATATTAATGATGGTTCTGTAATACGTAGTGATACAAAAAAAAAGATGAAACAAAGGAAAGATTTACTTTCCAGAATGAAGGGATATAACCCTTCCACTTTGGGTTTGTAAGAAATTATGAAAATATATTGTGTAATTGTAGTTAGAAAGGGCCCTTATTACTCATTATTTATGTATATTTATGACGAAGTATGTTAACTGTTGTGTAGAACTATTTAACACACTTTCTTGAGTTATGTAATTTTTCTTCTTTTCTTAATTTCATTAGTGCTTGTATGCTTTTAATTTTACCGTTTATTTCTAATTGAAAATTCATGCGGGACGCATTCATAGAAAGAAGGGGAATGTTACAGAGTTCATTGACTTTGACGTCAATTCTGCATAAAGGTTAATTATCAGGTTCAGACAGGTTCAGACTTCGTTAATTATGTGCGATGATTATATCTTATGTGAGAAATCTAACAAGTACATATTGTTCTGGTGTTTATGGTCTTGGCGATTGATACATGTAGGTGAGAAATCTAACAAGTACATATTGTTCTGCTGTTTATGGTCTTGGCGATTGATACATGTAGGTACCTTGGCACCAAATACGTCAGGGAGAGACTTTGCGTTTCATTTGTATGTAAATAAAGGTTGTATGCATTGCATTGTATATACAAGGTGTCTTTACGAACACCAGCTCAGACGAAGGGACAGCATCTTGAGAGAAGGAACTATCTGGCAATATGTAGCATCCATTTATAAGAAATAAACGGTGTTATCTTTGAAGACTTGGAGTCTCTACGCTGTTTCTGTATCCCGATATCCTCTCGCATGGCGATTCCCCGAGGAAGATAATTGTCGATGGCAACAATTGATCCTGAGAATATTCCTGTCTTCGTGGCTCAAGATCTGTCTAAGCTACCTGCAGTTGATTATAATTACATTGATGTAGCAACCTTGTTATCAAAGATAAATCGAATGCAAGTTGAATTTGATGGACTTAAAGGGACATTATTTGTATCTTTTGACTTTTTTTCATTTTTTCGATGACTGAAATTCCCGGTCAAATCAATGGGAGACCTAAATTGTGACTATGGACGGCTTCAAAGATATGTAAAACCACCTTCTTGCTCTTTACGGCAAGGTTCAATGTTGGTAAGGGCGTCCGCGCGATTTGAACCAACAGCCATGATTGAACCCCTGCACATGACCAATATTACTACGCATACGTCAACCATCAAAGTACAGCTGGAACGTGAAAGGCCTGTGACCTACACACTAACTTCAGCACAACGGATATCGAGGAGCACACGGCGCATAAACAAATGCACGTATCACAAACTACTGTCAAATAGTTAAACTAAGCAGGGCAATTGCTTGTAAGTCTGATTTTAGTATCGATGTGTAAGGATGTGTTTTAAGTCCGTTCTTGTTTATTTTGTATACAAATGATTGCCAAAGTAGTTCTCCAACTAGCCCATTTTTCAAATTTTCAGATGATGCAGCTGTTCTTGCTCTCCTTAGTGATTTAAACTCGAAAATTGATTACATAAATTCGGTTAAATATTTTTCTGATTGGTGTAGCTCGAATTTCCTTGAGCTAAATGTATCAAAGACGAAAGAGCTTACAATCGACTTTCGTCAGGTTCCTGACCAAAATGACCCGATTTTTATTGATGGAGAACCTGTTGAACAAGTGACCTTTTTCAAGTACCTTGGCGTAATTCTCGACAGTAAACTTTCATTCAGTCATCATACAACAGCCCTTCAAAAGAAATGTCAGCAGAGATTGCACGTGCTTAGAAGGCTTCGTTCCTTTGATGTGGATTCACATCTGTTACTCTTACTATATCGGAGTATTATTGAACCACTTCTGACTTATTGCAATATCTGCTACTTTTCGTTGCTCTCTACCGTAAATCGCAATAAGTTGTTAAAAATCTCGCAAACTGCTGCTAAGATAATTGGTAGACCCACTCTGTCCCTTTCAGTGCTCACGGATAGTGCAATACTGCGCAAAGCACGATCAATCACTGCTGACGTAAACCATCCTTTGTATCCCTCTTTTGAATTATTGCCTTCAGGAAGGAGATTTCGCTGCTTGAAGTGTAACAAATTAAGGTACAGCAAGAGCTTTGTTCCAACAGCCATTAAGAGACTCAATCTCTGAAGTGTATTTTTTTTTTCGTGTGTTTTCTGACTTAGTCTGTGTTTTGTTTTGTTTTTGTTTTTTTATGTCTGTCAGGTCGTTATTTTTTATCCTCTGAGCTGTAAGGTGATTATCCTTTTTAGGACAATAAAGTATAATAATAATAATAATAATAATAATAATAATAATAATAATAATAATAGTATCGATGACACGGACTGTGAAACAAAACTATAGACGCAATTGGGTCAATGGTAAAACTAAAACGATGTCAGATTGCTGTGGTGATAGTGAAACAGGTACAGAGTAATGCATTTCCTGTGCATTTGATCGTTAGCAAATCTTCGTCAACTTTTGAGATTTTTTACATATAGGGCATTTTCTTGCCATTACGTTGGTTCGTTTTACAAACACGACATGACCACTTGTTGAACCTGGAAACATCGCACTCGGACTGAACACTGCACGGTGTGTAGCATCGGTGACATTGTGACACTGCACCGCGCCGGGCGAGTACTGTCATTGATACTGCTCGCGATTGGAGTCACCTCTCGACACACAAGATCTGTTTGAATGTTGTTATTCTCTTTGCATCGTGTAATTATTTGTATCAGTTGAATCGCATTTTGAACCAAAACTGAGTACATCGCAATGACAGTTGCCTAGACCTGTTCGCTTACGGCCTCTGTGCCTCCGACCCACTCCCAAAAGTGGGCTCTACATAAGTTTAGAAGCACAGCTGAGCACATCGTGTACCTAAAGCCCTGCGTACAGCCTCCATGCCATATAACGCCAGCAACACACAAACCCATACGCAGGGCTAATCGTGTACCCAGGCGAGGTGGGTGTGCTTGAAAACGAAACTCAATGCAAGTTTGGGATTAAAAATGGGTTGTTTTTGGTGGAGAAACTGCACGCCGCAACAGAGGTGCTGCCAGCGGTTTGGCACAGCCCTGCCACGCAGATTTAGCTTTCATCCAACAATGTACATAATGTACGTGTCAGTCGCCAAAGTACATTGCTGAATTTCGCGATTACCTCGACAATAACGTGACTGTCTACTGATGTTAAATATCCCTTCATTTTACTCTGTTTTCACATTTCTATGCCCAAAGGCTTTGGGCAAGTCTACATAGGCATATGGAGGAACAAATGAGATGAAAAAGATCCGCAATTATAGGCCTTGTCGTCGTCAGCTGGTACTGGTAGGCATTTGGAATGCCCATTCTAAAATGTGCTCTGTAGCAGCAAAGAATGGTGTATCTAAGAGCAGGATTGGCCGGCAAGATCTCCATGAAAAACTGACCGTCAAAATGTAACTGAGCAAACGGGATCGGTAATAGGGAATCCCGAAACTGCAATACTGCGCTTTCGACTGTCACTTCGAGAGGTTTATTATTTTTACACGCGGATGCTTACAGCGGCCTAGATAGCAGTTAGCAGTGTGGTCTGATCGCAGGTCAACCTGCCAACTCTGAGGTTAACAGTACCCTCCATTAACCTCAGACCCAAGGTTTTTCTATTTGGTGTACGCAAACGGGATGGAAGTTGTCTATGGTCGACCGTTTTTTAGACATCTTTCAATAAGTCGAATAACATTATCAACTGCTTGTTTGCAACAATATGAGGTCAAAAGATACAAATAATGTCCCTTTAAAGAAGATGTAAAAAATATGTCCAGTCTTTATTTGCGAACGTCTGATGACATTAGGCAAATAAAGGACAAAATTTTTAATCCTGTTCTTGGAAATTCAGTGCATCAAGCTATTCCAGTAGATACAGCGGATAATGCTTTCACTGCTGGGAATGTAAATTCGCACATGAATGGCTCTAGTGATAAAACGCCTGGAGATGATCCACCTGTTGCAAATATGAACTCTGATGATGCTTTCTATGAAGATATGATGTTGTACATGCCAGTGACAATCAAATTCCAAGGAGCGAGTCAAGGGAAAACTGTAACGAAAACAGTAACGATCAAGCCGTTGCTGTCAAGACAGATGATGAGTTTACCATGGTGTCGTACGTTCGACGTAAACGTAATCGAGGCATTTGTCAACGATAAACCCGATGACTAAACTCATAATTCAAAACTTGGTAGTAAGCTTGTGTCTTCCGGATCCTCAGCTGAGTCTAAACTTGCAGCATCAACAGGACGTCGTAAGTATATAGTAAGAAGCATTCGGGTCTTCAAGTTGTTAGACTGCTACCTGACACAAAACCCGTCAATGTTGTGAGATATATTGCTGCTACAGCTCAACTTGACGTGATGAATTGTGAACAGTTAGCAACGAAATATGGATCGTACACGTCTTTTCGTGTAACAGTTAATGCGCGGAACTTTCAGAAACTGCTGAATCCCGATGTCTGGCCAGAAGGTGTACTAATTTGCAAGTTCTACCAACCAAGAAACTAACTAATGAATCTACTTATCGCACCATGTAATTGTCGCTCTGTCAAGAACTCGCTAAATGCAGTTCGCGATCTGTGTGACAGTCACAACATTTGCTTATTACAGGAACACTGGTTGACTAGTGATAATATATCTTTTCTACAAAAGATTCACCGAGATTTTGATTATTTTGGTGAATCTGCTGTTGATACTAGTGAGAGTTTATTAATAGGCAGACCATATGGCGGTCTTGCGTTTTTATGGTGCAAATCGACAAGTCATGTTGTTTAAGTCCGATCCTTTAATGACAACAGAATTTTAGGCATTGAGGTTAATATTGTCAATTGTACAATGCTTATTATTAATGATTATATGCCGATAGGTAATAGTGAAAATCATGACGATTTTATAGATCGATTGGCTAAGGCTCACGCCATTGTTCTATCTAATGATTGTTATAGTTGTATGATGATCGGTGATTGGAATGCTGATACGGATTTACTTTTTGATACAACCTGCAAAGTTTCTGTGATGAGTATGACTATCTTATCTCTGATAAACTTTTTCTAGGAGATAATCCGTTTACTTATGTCAGTGACGTACATGGTACCACTTCATGGCTTGACCACTGTATTTCATCATTCTCTACTCACCAATGTTATTATTCGATGTCTGTTTTTCATGATGTAATATCTTCTGATCATTTTCCACTCAGCATAGTTCCCAATACTCGTACATTGCCGTCGTGTGAAAATCTTAATAACAACAATAAGCAGTATTCAGGGAAATCTGTAAATTGGTCTAAGGTAAACTGTAATCAACGTAATGAATATCGTAATATCTCTGACATGCTTCTTGCTGAGGTTCACATTCCAAAAGATAGTCTTTGCTGTTATGATATACATTGCCATAACACAAATCATGCTCAGTGTATTTCTCAGTTTTATGATGATAGTATTGATAGCTTGTATTGTATTTAAAAATTGTCACTCTACTGATATGTGTATGTTAATCCTAAAAGAGGTCATTAGTATTATACTCTAAGTCATGGGAGCAATGTTATCGTTACGTTTATGGATGCTTCCAAAGCTTTTGATCGTCTGAATCACTGGTCATTATTCAAGCAGCTGATCAACTGTAATGTTCCTATTTGTTATGTGAGATACATTTTAACCTGGTATAGAACGCAGAAAATCTCTATTCCATGGGGCTCCCATATTTTAGTCCAGTCAATCTAAGCCAAATAAGGGGTCAACCTAGGACTAATTGCAACAGAAATTATTTCTTCACTATGCATTTTGGAAAGGTCCTAGAAATAACATAATAAAAGTATAATAATATCGAAGGGGTGCGACACTGCCCAATTTGCATAAAGGAAAAAGGGGCTCATGGGTATAAAATTGTCGCTGATAGATGGTTTCTACTTAAAATATGTGGCTAAACATGATTTTGATACAGGTTTTTTGCTTATTTGCCTCGTTTTTGGTCAAGGTATTGTTGATGGAAATAATTTGTCGTCATAAAATTATTCCTTATTTGCATAAATCCAATATGGCCGCCACAACACTTCACTTTTATTTGTTTTTCTCTAATTAATAACTATTTTAAACTACTACTGACAGCAATAGAATAATTTTTTCACATTGTATTTTAGAGAAGTCCTAGAATAACATACTAAAAGCCAAGTACAATCTAGAATTGTAAACAGTGCCTAATTTGAATAGATGTGAAAAGATTATGGTTACAAATACGATGGTTTCAACCGGGACTCGAACCAACAACGCACGGCACCCAATCACCTAGCGCAGAGGACAACAGACAAACTGCTCGACTAAATCCCCAATCCCAAAAAAGATTGGTTCAATAACCGAGCTAAGGATGTTACAAACTTAGTGCTGATAGAATGTTACTGCTAAAAATATTTAGAAAAGTGGTGCAAGTTTTTGGCTTATTTGCCTTGTTTTTGGTTTAGGTAATGTTGATGGAAATATTTTGTCGTCATAGAAATATTCCTTTATTTGCATAAATCCAATATGGTCGCCACAACCTTCACTTTTTTGAAATTCCCAATTAATAACTATTTTTAATCTACCTTTGACAGCAAAAGAATTATTTATTCACTGTGTATTTCAGACAAGTCATAGAATAACATACTAAAAGCCTAGTACAATCTAGAAATGTAAACAATGCCAATTTGCATAAATGTACAAAGATTATGGTAACAAACTTGGTGCTGATAGGATGTTTCTGCTAAAAATATTTGGCTAAACATGATATGTTATGCAGGTTTTGGCTTATTTGCGTTGTTTTCGGTTTAGGCAATGTTGATGTAAATATTTTCTCGTCATAGAAATATTCCTCATTTGCATAAATCCAATATGGTCGCCACAACACTTCGCTTTACTTTGTATATCCCTAATTAATAACTATTTTAAGCTACTTCTGACAGCGATAGAATTATTTTTCTTAGTATATTTTAAAGAGGTCCTAGAATGACATACTAAAAGTCTAATACAATCTAAGAGGTATAACATTACCTAATGTGTATAGATATAAACGCATAATGGGTGCAATAAATTCACTGATAAAAGAAATATGCATATTAAATTGAGAAAAATGCGACATTATGTTCAAGTAATGTGTGCATTTATCTTATTTTTTGTCCAGGCATTATTTTTGAATACATTTTATCGCCCGAGAAATATTCCTAATTTGCGTGAATCAAGTATGGCTGGCTGCCACTGTGTTTCACTTTTCACTGCATTTCACTTAAAATTTATATTTAATCTACACAACCAGTACTTTTTGTTTCCACTCTGTATAGATTGTATAGAATGACAAACAATATGACTAGTAAACTCTAAGAGGAAGAGGTGAGACAGTGCATAATTTGAGTAAATATAAAATTCAGTAATGGGAACAAAATCGTTGCTGTTAATAGATTTCTTAAAAATATATTGAGCAAACTGACATTTTATTCAAGCAATTTGATTATTTAATGTATTTTTGTATGTGTAGGCAATGCATCATATCATTTAAGATTCCTCATTTTACATAACTGCAATGTGCCCCTCCTACCACTTTACCTTTCCCTTTCTTTGACCTATAAATGACTAGATATAATGTTAAAGAGCAACCGAGATCATTAGAACCATTTCTTCATTGTAAATTTTAGTAGGGTTATTGAAATTACATACCACAAGTTTAAAGGCCTTTGTTGGCACTAGATTGTCTCATCAGAAAATTTACCCACCAGATTACAATTCCAATGGAAAACAAAAGGCTATCACACCTCCATGATCCTCTTACAGACTAGAAGAAAGGCGATCCCGGGGATCGCGAAAAGTGCATTTAATGAAGTTGTGCATAAGTCAGCTAATTTACCCAAATGCTTAATGGGTCATAGATGCTATACAAACCTTATGCTGATAATCCATTCATGAAAGTGATTTAAGAGATAAGCTGGCATTGTAATGACTATGTAAGATCATTTTTTGTTTTTAGTTTAGGCAATGTTTTCAAATATATCTTACGGCAATAAAAGAGTTCTTATTTGCATTAGTCCAATAAGTCAACCATGTCACTTCCTTTTTCTAATTGGAACATGAATTATTTCTTCACCTTAAATACTTAAAAGGTCCAAGAAAAGGTATATTCAAAGTGTAATCTACATTGTGAAACAGGGCTAATTGTAAAAGATTTTATAGGAAATGCCTACACTCTATTAAATGTAATATTTGAAACATGAAAGGTTATACAATATCGTAAAGAGAGATCAGTAAAATGAGAAGTTTCATGAAGAGACACTACTTGTTTAAGTTATTTATTACTTTAAGTACTTCCTATCGAAAGATGATCATTTTATAACTTGAATGAACATTTTGCTCGGTACAAAGAAATTGACATGATTATTTATTTTCTGTGTATTTTAACTCATTGTAATGATTATATACTAATAGGGCCTACAGAATGAAAAGCCCTGTAAATAATAATTAACAACTATCGAGAGAATTTGCATAATATCAACAATATTTGGAACTTACTGGTGGATTTGGATTATCTTAATGCATACCAAAATGCTTAGCCAAATAACCAACGCTTTGTACTAAGGGAGGCTGAAGAAAATTTGTGTTTCAGCTCTATTTTCTTCTATTTTCACCCTTACCGGTATTACTAATATAGATTAAATGTTGTTAAAATATAAGTAAAGACCAGGTTATGTGGTCACTGGTAAATCAGATATACTTTTGACTGTGTGCAACTTGCCTGTTAATGCCACATACAGAAATTTATGATAATAATGATACAGAAATACAATTATAATGATCATGATGATATAGAGGTATAATTATTATACTATACTGCCAATTATCATGAAATATGTAGTGAGCAAAGCTGTTCCTTAAACAGCTGAAAGACATTAGGATAATCAAAGGCCACTGCATTTCTCGAAATTTTGAAATTTCTTGGAGAGAACAATTAAAATTAATATAAAGTCATATAATGGACTGGAGAGAGAGATTTCCTGTTAAATCTTACAGTACACAGCCATAGCATTTGAGGAAAAACTGAAAAAAATCTGTTGACTGAATCATGGTAATCTAAATCATTGGTAAAAGCAAATCTAGATACTTTTCATAATGTAACATGGTCTAGCTGCTCTTTCTAATTTTGTTGATGTTACATCAGCAGAGAGACCATACCAGAAGTATTGTTGGTGATTCTTTTCACAGTTTTTTAAGATATCCAAAAGGGCTGACTTTTTCAAGCAGATGAGCTCCTTGAAGACTGTGTCTCCCAGCAATGATGGAAGAATAGGGAGTTGATGGCTGTCCCTTCCATCAGCTAACTCCCTTGCTCTAAACAACACACCTCTATGTAGTCGTAGTTGTTTCCACATGCTCACATATGCTTTCCAGTCTGCTGCTTGACTGCTTTTTTTTCAATTGCTGTCAAAAACGGATTGGATATTCAAGTAATCAAGCTGTAGCTTTCTAGGGATGCTAGAGTTCCCTTCCGTTTTAAGCTCGACAGTAATAGTGGCTCTTTTGTCCAGCTCTGTAAGTTTGGCAGTCATACTCAGAATTTATTGTTAATGGGCTTTCAGAATGGAGGTTGAGTCTCCTGTTGAGTTTGTTGTGGTACCCAGTCTGGTGTGTACTGCGATCCCCTGTCCATCTCTACGGTCTGGGTCTCCTTGTCACTGGTGCCAACTGCCTCAGGTCTTGCACTTTGGATTGTACAAGTAGATTGCTCTACAGATGACCAGCTGTCTTGCTTGTGTACTGATCCATGAGAAAGTCAACATTGACAACGGGGGCGTCTTGATAGCTGTCCGCATTTGTGTGTTTCTAACCTGGGCGGTGAATAATATTGCAAAGCAGTATTCACCAAGCAATTGCATCCATCGGGTAAGATGACCTTCTGGTTCTTTGAAATATGAAGCCATCTCAATGAGCTTTGATCGGTTCGAAGGGTGAAGTGCAGACCATAAAGGTATGGCCTGAAGTATTTGATATAGTTAACTGCAGGCAACAGCTCTTTGCAGGTGAAGAAATAATTGTGCTCTGGCTTTTATAGACTTCTACTGTCATAAGAAAGCACAAGTTCCATACCATCTTGGACCTGCGATAAAATGTGAATGTGAATGCCGTCGACGCTGGCATCTGTATCTACGGCGATGGGGCTCTCTTGTTCTGGGTAGGCTGAGACGGGATCTTCTGTCAATCTGCCTTTCAGGGTCTCGAAGGCTCTCTCACTGTCTCGTTCGAAGTACCTGACCTTCTCTCTCAGCCGGGTTAAGGGTCTTGCCACAGTTGAAACAGGAACAAAGCAACGGTAGTAAGATGCCCATTGAAGAAATCCACGCTCTTCTTGCACATTTGTTCCTCATTATGGAAACTTAATTAAGGTTAAAGAGGTAATGAAAGAATTGAGGAGTGAGGTTCGACAAGCTAAAATTAATTATAAAGATAAAGTTGAGAAAAATCTACGAATTGGAAAGGCGAAAGATGCATGGAAAGGTCTTAATATGATGATGGGTAAACACCGTAAGAAAAACAGAATATGTACTGAGGATCCGACAGGTTTTGCAAACAAATTAAATCAGTTTTATGCAAGATTTGATGTACATGATTTTAAGAAAGAATGCGAAATGACATGTCAACTTCTCATTCCTTCGCCAATTAACGTTAAAGAGGAAGAGGTCGTCAATTCTTTTCTGAAACTCAACCCTTTTAAAGCCTCTGGTCCAGATGGTCTGAAGGGTAGAGTCCTCAAAACATGTGCCTATTAGTTAAGTCACGTATTTACCCGTTTATTTCAACTGTTTTGGAACACCCACTTTGTACCGCGATCATGGAAATTATCCACTGTGATCCCTGTCCCAAAGAAACCACACCCAAAACAACTAAATGACTATCGACCTGTGGCCTTCACCTCGATACTTGCTAAATGTATGGAAAGGTTGGTTAGTAACAAGTTGACGGCATATGTGGCTGATCGCTTGGATCCATTACAATTTGCCTACAAGCCCAGAAGAGGGGTAGAGGACGCTAGTCTTATGTTAGTAAATCTAATCGCTGACCATCTTGAGCATCCGGCCAATTATGTACGCATTCTTTTCATTGATTTTTCCTCCGCGTTTAATACAATACAACCACACCTTTTGATAAAAAGACTATTGGATTTAGGCGTTAATCATTCTATCATTCTCTGGATAAGGCAGTTTTTAAGCGATCGACCTCAACGTGTAAATTTAAATGGTGCAATGTCCGATGAACTAACGTTGAATACTGGTGCGCCACAAGGTTGCGTCCTCTCTCCTGTACTCTTTTCAATTTACACGAACGAAATCATGTTATCGGATAATTTGTTGACTCAGATTAAGTTTGCTGATGACATGGCACTAGTTGCCAGATTAAAAGGCGAAGTATCCTTGTCACGCTACTTTCCTGTAATTAATCGCCTGTGTTCATGGTTCAAAGACAGTTTTCTTACCTTAAATATCAAAAAAACGAAAGGGTTGGTTCTTAATAATGGCAGAAAGCTAGGAAAAGTAGAATATGTTTCCATTGACAACCAACAGGTTGAAATAGTATCATCATTTCCATATCTAGGGTCCATAGTAGACCAGAAGTTAAGTTTCAAAGAGAATACAGACAAAATTTATAAGAAAGCTCAACAACGAATATTTATTCTGAGGAAGCTAAAGAGTTTCAATGTTAGCAGTCACATCCTTGTTTCTGTATATCGTTGCTGTATTGAAAGTATTTTTACTTATAACATTGTCACATGGTTTGGTCATATTTCTGTTAAAGAGAGAATGCGACTAACGAAAATTGTAAACATATGTAGTCGACTTGTCGGGACAAAGTTAAAAGATCTTGGAGAACTGTATACTTATGCTCTTCGTAGGAAAGGTTTATCCATTCTTGGTGATAAATCTCACCCATTGAATGACAAGTTTCAATATCTGCCTTCGGGACGTCGTCTACTTGTGCCCAGGGCTAGGAAGAATCTTTTTAAGAAGTCAATTATACCGTCAGCAGTTGCTGTTTTAAATATGAATATGTCTGATTCCATCAGGAGAACCAGAGCAAACACCATTTTAAGTAGGAACTTTTAATATAGTGTTGTGTTTGTCTGTAACTATTGTATTGTTTTGTATGGTGTTGTCCGTATTTGGTGTTTTTATAGCGGTCCTGATGTTTATAGACAATTTTCCATGCTTTTTATGGACAATAAAGTATATCTAATCTAATCTAATCTAATCTAATCTAATCTAATCTAATCTAATCTAATCTAATCTAATTATTTTCATCATGATCATTTTATTGTCATAGCTTATTTAAGCTTAAAGTAACATCATACAATTCAAATTTAGGAAAATACAATGACAATAAGGAGCTAGGTATATAGCCATGTGCTAGTTGAGCCTAGCCCCGTTAACTCGTACATTGCATTATCAAAAGCTATGGGCTGCTGTTCGATAAATGATACAATTACTTTCATGGAGAGAAGATAATAACTGTGACTGTAAACAAAATCTCGCAAAGCTAGGATATTACATCCGAATTTTATTTTGCCTTCAAATTCGATCAATTACCTATTCAGCACATTGATACAGAACAAGATATTGCCATACGAGATGTCTTTCACGGCTTTGATAGATTGATATTACCGTACGAGATGGTATTTAAGGCTTTTTTGAATTTTTACACCTAGACATTTGAGTTTTAAAAGAATACGGCAAGTGTTCGATCGTGTAGAGCCTTTGTACGAGATTGAAGATTGACCAGAAGGTATAAACATTCTAGGCAATACTAAATTCATGTCAAACTTTTGGCGGGTATCATAGCAATGTTCTACAATATGAAAATAATTTGTTAAGTCATGAAGAATATTTTGATGGAGTAAACAAAACATAAAAGTACAAAGCTTATGAACATCCAGAATACGTAAATTGTAGAACAAAGGTGAATATAGCTTTCGAAGTTCATATCATATTATGGTATGCATGTACATTTTATGAGTGGTATAAATCAGATTTAGATACGATGAAAACGTATTACCCTATACTTCTGAGCCATATGTTACATTGGGTTCAACAAATGAAATATAGAGCAAAATGAGAGCACTTTGTGGTACAAAATGTCTTTATCTAAATAATATCCCTGCCTTCTTTCTTATCAGCGTGTTTACCTGGGTAATGTTTGGTTTACATGCAAGGAACTTGTCAATGATTATCAAAATCAGACGGTGTGGTACGGATACTATTACAAGTTACGACACATAAATCATTATCACTTCTATACAAACCCATTCAGAATTATTTATTAAATATTGAATAACTTCAGAATGTACCTGTAAGTAACTACCTTTCAAACATTATTCATGAGGTTTCTCTCATTATGAATTACAATGGATCATATACCC
Organism: Ptychodera flava; assembly: GCA_001465055.1. NCBI lineage: Eukaryota > Metazoa > Hemichordata > Enteropneusta > Ptychoderidae > Ptychodera > Ptychodera flava. Next base: position 339,180 of record LD346117.1, on the reverse strand, counting down.
TGCTCTTTCTTTACATAAATATTTCCATTGTGGGACCATAACAATTCGTAGCCATATTACTTTCACTTTCCTATTGATATGACGTAAAAGATTACGTTTATATGTTAGTAAGTTTTCATTATCTTTGTAGCCGGGCATTTTCGTTGTACTTTTCTTGATGCGTTTTCTGTCCTTGAAGATCTTGTCACGTTTTCTTGGGTTAACGAAGCGAAAAATTATTGGTCATGGTCTTAGACTTGGTCTTGTCTGTTCTGTGCTTTCGCCTAGATGTTTTCTGTTTTAACTTCTTCTCTTTCAATCCTGTGAGCTACTTCGCATATCTTCCGCTCTAATATCACGTGTATTATTCTATCATACGGGCAACACATTAGTGTGAATGTACCTGTATTGTTATATTTTGATGCAGTGTGAATTAGAGTCTAGACTGAAAGTCATTTGTCAATGATACAAATGCACACTACGCATATGTCACTCCTGAGAGTTGACAAAAATTTGTTTAAGTTGTGCCAGGCGTGACTATAAGAAAATATATTGTCAAACGGCATGAAAGTCTGTGCCTAAACTGACAATTAAAATGTTACTCGAGCTCACTTTTGTTCGACCGAGACCTCTTAACCTGGTCGCGATAGTTCGCTCAGATAGGTGGTATTTACCTCTACTTGTACAACAGAAAGCGATCCCACAATTATATCAGTTGGCATAACAGTTCCGCCAACAACAATATTTATTACCCAAGAATAAATCAACAACAACAGCGAGTATTCACAAATACTCTGTAATTATAAAATGATTGATGACTCGTCAACAACTACAGCAAAGACTGATAGTAATACACTACCAGAGAAACCATTTCAGTGACTCACAATTTGCTAAAATAACACTGAAAATATGATAGCTATGTGCTAGTATGCCATAATGTCTTTAAACTGGCTATATTCACAATACATAAAAATACAAAAGTTCTCTCTCCATATGGTGTGCACTCACAAAACTTAGCAGTGTAATACAGTGACAACTCTATTTTGGTCACTAAGACAACAAAAGGTCGCTACTACAAAGTAGGAAAACACTGTAGTAAATAACAAGTGTACAGAAAATAACAGCTGCCTGTAAAAGCGAGGCTTGGCTCAAAACTGATATTTAAACAATACAACAGTTTGGTGAAATTCAGTAAACTCTAAATGTCAAGCTGAACGTAGTGGCAGACAACTTGTACAACCACTCATACAATTCTCAGCCTTCTTGTAGGGAAATAACAATCGCCCACTTTTCGAACCAATTTCTCCCATGATCCAAACTATAAACGTCCCTCCAAGCGGCGAAGAATCAATCGTACAAAATTGACTTACACTTGTGTGTGAGATTATTCAAGCACGATTTCAATTCAGCTAAAAGTTCGGATTCGTACGTAAAGCTTACACAGTTCGATGGACGAAGACAGGATCGTTGCTATCCTTCAAGCGTGTATATCTACTAAACCTGATCGTTACTGTTCCTGATGTCCGGTCTGGTAACGTGGCGTAGCATTGAAGGTGCACAGAAGTTCCATATACTGGCCGGTGAGTTCCCATTTGCGCTGAAGCTTCCGGTCTGTCCTTTCACTTGTAGCTACGTCACTCGCCCACATGTGGTCGGGGCACGATGGATCTTTTTGTCAGAAATTGTCACTCTTACCAGACATGAATGTTCTCTAAATGTTCTTGAGTCTCACCCGCACTAGTCGGTGAGATATTTGAGTCAGTTTCGACGTTCGGAACGTCGAAACAGAAAGTTTGAAATTCGAATGTACACAAGTCGCGTCCGGCCCCATGCCGTCTTCCCGCTTCTTCTTGTACGTCACCAGACATGTGACATTACGTCATGGACATCCAATCATTGTCACTTAGCAACCGTAACTTTCTAGGCTAGTGTTCTGTTTGCTTGCTACCGCACAAGACCAGCAATAAGTTCTTGAATTCATCGTCTCCGCTCAAATGCACGCAGATTAATAGAGTCTATATCTCCAACAATATAACATCGCGTATCCTCCGAACAGTCTGATTATTATTGTGTAAGTGTACTGGGTGCACAAAACACATTCACTCAATCTTACGTGTAGAAATTGTCTGAAAACATATAAAAGTTACTTTTTCTCTACTGATAATAAAAATGAGTGAATCACACATGTGATACCTACAAGGCTTTGTTGGCAAGCTGGATATTGGACTGTTCAACATGCTTTAGGGAGTAGAACAAGAACACAGTTGTATAAACTGAAGAAAAATATTGTAAAAATTGTCAAATTTAATACAGCTACTGTGCATTTACCACCTACCGGTAGTATTACTGTCACTGCATACTGGCAGTAACAGAGATACTGTTGGCCATACTATGAAGAAGATGAAGAAGAATTTTGGTTATATGATACTCATGACAGTGAAACATACCTGTACATAAGATCAAGCAGGAGAGCAACATATGGAAGACCAGGAGACTTGACATACATCAGGGATTTTGAATTCTGGCGTATGAGCATAATCAAATTAAAAAGTAAAAAGATGGGGTCACCATGTATGATTTTTTAAATTTTCACATTCTCATCTTAAAATAACACGAAAGAAACTTGTCAATGGTGAAAACTCTAATTTAAATGAAACAACACGTTACTATATGGATTTTGTTTACAAAATTTTCCATTTTTATACCAAACATTTAAGAGATAAAATGTTTATTTGATGAAATACTTTAAACTTGCAGTATTGTCAACTTTATAAAAAATATTAGTAGCATCTAAGTGGAATATGTCTTGTACTTGTCAAAAATATTTTTGGTAGGTCATCGTGCTAAGATTTTCACGATTTGGAAAAATGTCGCCAGGAATTGACAATTTACATAGTCTCGTAATCGTTATTTCGTGTGCTCTGGCTAGAGTTGGATTAACTCAAGTCGGCTTAATAGACTGATGCATCCATAAGGCCTACAAGTGCGTTTAAAAGTGGCCGTAGAAATATAGCCCTACAAACTGCTAATAACAGGTAGTGTCAATCATCTGCGAGTAGAACTGCCCAAATAAATATGCGGCTTTATGGTAATTGGGGGGGGGGGGCGCGCTTGAAAAAATATTGATCATATAATATTGAGGTTACTGACGGGCGCCTATAAAAACATTAATTCCTGTTCCTCCAGCCCCCTCACCCTCACCGTTTTTTAGTGAACGCAGCCTTCTGGGTTGCATGCTCAACAAACTTGTCATGTTTCGTCTTTTTTTTCGCACTTTGATTGGAAAGAACTTATATGTAATATGGTTGAAATGTTGGGCTTCAGAAATTTTGAAGGGTACAATGTAGTGAATCGATGAATATCATGTTCAAGATCACCAACATAGGATGCCAATATTAGAAATAGTGGATGCTTTGAGGACCATGAATTTAGTCGGATCGGAAGATAGGGTTCCCGTACATTTTATGGACATATTTTAACTTACTTTATCCTTAGGGTCTGGTTAATGAATTTTGATGTTCTTTGGTACTCTTTAAATAGTAGTAAGTAAGTAACTTGGGTAATTGAGGCCCATAGAAGTACTTAAATGACATTATTTTTTATTTACTCCACTCACAATGCTCAAGGCAATTTAAAAGTGTAGGAAATTTTCATCTCCAAAATTTCATGGGGGAACTTGAACATGAACTTGCACCTAAATTAGCATAATCTCACCTACATTTGCATATATAATGAGGTAAATTTCATATGCATTACATGGGTATTGTGGACCATCATACATACCTTAAAAAACATTGACACCACACCTATAATAATTAGAATTTGAACTAAATCACAAGTTTACTTTATTCAAACAACAAACATCAAAAATTCATTTGTAAAACTGAAGTGAAGGCTGATTGTTTTTTTCCTCAACAAGGAAAATTGAAATTTATCGAGTCGTTAAAATTTTCAGGATTCAAATATTTCAATGTCACACTTATCACACAAAAATTTGCCCGTTTTCACCAAACATGCCTTGACAAAGGCAGTGAAACCACTTAAAGCAATACTGACATTGAATCCACTCCTCCTCTGCTTCATCATTATAGAAATTACCATCACATGAACCACAATAATTCTCAGGGTTATCAAATCATCAGGCACCTTCTCAAGTTTTGAGTTCTAATTTTTCTTATACAGTACTGGTCTTACATTTTTTTTCTCTTTGTGCTACTTTTTTCTTTTCAAATTCTCTTTTCCTTTTTTTCTCCTCCCTTTCCAGTTTCTTTTCCTGTTTTATTTTTTCCATCCCTTCTTTTTTGCCTTTTGCAGTAGCCTTTTCTCAGCTGCTTTTTTCTTTCTTTCAGCTATTTCTTTTAATCTGATTACACGCTTTTTCTCCCTTTCCCTCTTACGGTTTTCTTTTTCCTCCTTTTGCTTTATTTCTTGAGCCTCTTTCTCCTCCTTTTCTTTAATGAATTCATCCTGAGTTAACACTCTGGATTAACTCAACCTTCTGCTTTTCTTTTGTCCCTCCCCCGATTCTACCTCTTTTGTCATTTTTGGGAGTACCAAAATTCCATTGATGGTACCAAGTGCTTTGTTATCGAGATCTAGTTGCTTTTCCTTTTCACAGACATCAGCACAGTTGTTTTGATCATGAACATCAGAGTCACCTTGCTTGTTTTCCACCTCTGTCACCTTTGAAGGGGCAAGCAATCCCAGTGTTATCTGGTCTGGATCAAATGGATGTATTCCAGTTTTCTTGAATGCACTTTTAAGGTTTGCTCGAGTGATAGCATGCATCCATGCTATGCTAAAGACATTTCATTTCTGCTCAGAGTTTTGCTAGGATGTGAGTGCATCCACTTTTATCTTTCTTTGCAAATTTGATTTTTAGAGGCCTAAACACACACACACACACACACACACACACATCTAGTGATTGGTATAGGGTGGTTGTATGAGGTGGAAAACAAAACAGAGTGTCACTGTGTACCTTGGCAAGTTTGATCACTTTGAGAGAAATGTGAGATCCTTGGCCATCTATTCGTAATACCACTGGTCGTACAGGTGGGATACTCTTAAGGAAATGTACAAACCACTTGTAAAACAGTTCAGCATCAATATAAGAAGATGTGCTGTAGCCAAATACACTCCCTGGAGGAGTGAAAACATCGGATCTGCTGAAAGCCGTTCACCTTTGAATATAATGAATGGTGGTAGTACATTTCCTGAAGCATTCCCACATGCTAGAACAGTGGTATTGATGCCTTTATCTCCACTTGTTTGGACGTGTATATTCTTTTTACCCCTTTTGACAATAATCTTCCCTGCCTTTGGAACAAGAGAAATGCCTATATCATCAGCATTATATATTTGGCCTAGTTTATTTTTCAATTGTAAGTCAGTAAATATTCAATCAAGTCTATTAAAGTATTCTTTCTTCACTTCTACGTTTCCCCTTTTTCGCACGGTGAACTGCAAGTGCCTCCGGAGAACGCAGGGATATTTCAGTGTCTTTTGCTAAATGCACGAAACCAGTCATATCCTGCTGTCTTTGTTACTCTATTAAATGGATGTTTACGTGCTCATAGGCTAGTCTACATGTGTCAGTTACTGTTAAGCCGAATCCCATGGCTTCCATATCAAGTAGGTACGTCACTAATTTACACTCTTCTTCAGGTAATAAAGTGGTTGCAGGTCCTGGCCTAGCTGTTATGGCTACTTTACCGACAACTCTTCTTTTTATGGTGTTTCTAGGGACACCATACTTTCTTCCTGCCTCCCTATAACCTATCGTTCCTGCCTAAACTTCTTCCACAGCATTCTCTATATGGTCCTGAGACCATCTCATTGCTGACCTGCCACACTTACTACCACCACCAGGCATTCTAGAATAACAATGTCAAATTTATGAAATTAAAGAAAATGAATATGCTGCCCCGAGCCTGCAATCAGTGCCATTGATTACTCTACTTTATAATGTAGTCAATCCTCAAAATGCTATTATTAGGTTGAAAAGAAACTGATCATGTAGTATTTAATTCTATAGATTTATTCACGAGCATGACACAACAATTTGTATACACGAAGCAGTTTCACTGGACAATTGTATTATGGTCTCCAAATTGAACCCTGCGCATCATGTATGTATTTGTATAGTTGCATTGTTACAAAACAAGATTCCATAGGCCTAAAATGAAAGCTAGTCACAGGCTTACTCACTCTTCTAAATGTTTTTCATCATTACGGAGTAAATCTAGACAACAAGATTCCATAGGCCTAAAATGAAAGCTAGTCACAGGCTTACTCACTCTTCTAAATGTTTTTCATCATTACGGAGTAAATCTAGACATTAAGTACATATGCACTACCATCATGACATATTCAATATTGTGATATAGCACAACAATATGGATGGTCATCCCAGCTTAAGTCACTTGTTATTGGCATGGTCAAAATAACATATGTTCAACCTTTAATTCTTGTAACACCTACAGCTAGCTTATAGAACAGGAATGCCTGTCATGATGTGAAATTAGCATTCACATGGCTAGTTGGCATGGCTAAATGCATGTGCATAGGGAATAATAGAATCTCACACCCACAACGACCTGGGATCAGATTTCTCACACGAGTTGGGGATATTTTGTCTCACACGAGCCGCAGGCGAGTGTGAGACAAAATATCCCCAACGAGTGTGAGAAATCTGATCCCAGGTCCTTGGTGTGTGAGATTCTTTTTCTCACATGACCACAAAATGCGTTAAATTCACATTGGACACGTACAACATTATCCAAAATCGTGACAAGTCTGTCGTCTGCCACTGTACTTTGACCTGCTTACTTTGTAGTTCTGGTCCGTGTGTTACTCGTCGTGCCATTGGATAACATTTTGCGCGTGGAACAAAACAGACTGTTTATCATCCAATCAGAGCTCGTGTAATATTTACCGCAGAGTGTGGGACGGTTTCTGAGAGTGTGGGATCGATTTTTCCCACACCGTCGATCCCGCACTCCCAGCGGCCAGGAATGTGAGAATAGGCAGTTAGGCAGTCCACATTCATTTCAGAAGCACGTGGGTAACATGTGTATAGGCCGAAATATTTAAATGAGCTAGCCATTCACATACATGTGAACGAATGGTTATTTTGAATAACGAATGGTTATTTTGAACCATTCACATGTATGTGAACGAATGGTTACTTTGAATGCACATATGAATGACAGGGTCATCCTGGCAGAAAAAAGCACCATGAAAAGTACTGATTTGACACCGGATTTTACTTTTTTTGATGTTGCTGTTATGAATTTGGTAAACATTGTTAAATTTGCATGTTTGCAAGGTGTAAGCAAATATCAAATAAGTGAAATCAAATTCCAGTGAAATCAAGTACTTTTTACACAGGCTCTTTTAGTGTATAATATGATACAATTGGTTGGAGATGTAATTTAACCATATTTAGTCTAAAACTAAGACAGGCCAAACAGAGTTAAAAGCAACTCAAACTCACCTGAACACAAGCAGACTCACCTTTCCAAACGTTCAAAATAAAAAGCACAAAATATATCTGTAAGTCTGATGACCAATTTAATAATTTTTAGGCTCCATCAAATTTCATAGACACAGTGAAAAGTGATTTAGTCAAAGATTAGTTTTTAAAAGAGTTCATTTAGCTCTGGCCAAGTCTCGCCTTTCATGTCGTATTTTGTTTTGAAATTTGACATTGAAGACTTCTTTAGGTAGGTCATGATTATTCTTGCCGAATTTCTCTTGGGCCTTGGCTGACATGCACACTGAAATGAAACAGAAAGAAGAGAATGAACTTAGCAACATTTATTAAGACAACAAATTTACAATATAATTTAAGAACATGTGTGTGATTTGTTACATACACATAGAGGAATTTTTTACATGCATCTTTGTGAGTGCAGAATTAACACATTGAAAGTGGAACATATCTAGAAATGTATTGGGCTTGTGTACGTTGTATTGACTTGACTAGTTGCCACAGCCACTAGTCCGATTAATTTATGAACATCTTTACAAAGTGAGGGCGTCACAATTAATAATTTGAATCAATACAAGAAAGTGTGTTAATACATGAGGCAAACAAGTTATTGAACTCATTGAAAATAACAGCTGCTGTCTCTGGAAAATTAAGACGTATCACATTTCTAAATATTTTTTGTCTTTCAATACAAGGCTTCTTACCTGGCAATATCATATTAAAAATGGATTTTAAAATGAACCATGTATAAAAGAAGTAACAAATGCAAGTAAGACCAGGTGGTACAAACAATCATAAGTTTACATAGCCATGTTCATCCTACGATCTAGTTTTGTTTTTTTTTAATATTTTCCTTTCGCCTAATTTTTTTTGCATACCCCAGAAAATTGAAAGCTAGCGAGAAATTCGTCTGAAAATGCTTATTGAGCCAATTTTGCAATGTGAATAAAAACAGGCACAACTCATTATGTGATTGACTTCGAGTACGAGTGAGGCTCACATATCAATGCACTGGCCAACATTTTGTCCATAGTCTGAAGTCACACAAACATACCGGTAGCAACGTGTTGATCTTTCCTCGAGGTAACAGGTATTCGGAATCAAAATTTCTACCTCATGAGCTTTATAAGAGTATTTTTCATGGTAACATTTAATTTTGAGGGGTCTACCGTCATTTTGAAGTTTTTGAACTGACGTTTCGCTGATAAATGTTAGACAAGGGGAAAATATACGAATCGGCAGCTATGAATAAAGAGAACGCTAATGGCAGTGTTTTTGCACTGAGTGAGACCGTGGACGTAACTATTTTTGGTTCATGAGTGAGACCATCAGTTCAAGACGAAGCCCAAACTAAGCTTTGGCGTTGTTCAAACCCAGCTTTGTTTTGCGTTGATGGCCACACTGTACACCTCCCTCCACCCTGTCAAGGTATACTTACAGATAGGTACTTTCTTTTCACCCCTCAAGCTCAGGTTAAAAATGTCGGGCCATATACAAAACCAAGCTTCCCAGGGAAACATCAATGTGCAGAGAATAGCCTCTCTATCAGGCATACTAATTTTGTAATTGCCTTTTATAAATATGCATTTCAAATACTTACCGGATCAATGGAAAATTATCGTCCACGGCGACTTGCTATCTCGGTCACTGCATCCAACACTGTCGCGGGGAAATACACTTTACCTTCATGCCCACCGAAACACACATAGACCTAACTCACTTGCTGAAAATGTGTCGTCACTGGGGGAAGAAATGACTGAGAAATCAGCCATAATTCGTATTAAGATTCAGCTGAAGATCTGAACAGCCGTTACTTCAAAAACTCTGGGCAATTTCATTGGAGAGATGCAATGTGATATCCGATAACGATCGCGTGGGAACACAAAGCATTGGTCAAATTCGAAAGGTCAATGGTCGTGATCGTCGCAAAATTTTAACATTTCAAGTACCTGTAAACTGTTCTTTTAGAATTTTCTAATAAGCAAAAACTGACTTTATATGAAGAGATCAGTTAAAATACGGAAGTCCAACACACTAAGTGAACCCCGTTGCAATACTGATCAGCCTTGTTAAATTCCAGCGTACTCATTTACGGGACCCTTTCGTCCATACCCTGTTGCATCCCGTCCACTCTTCCAAGTGGAAACACTTGAAACTCTTTCCAAAGTCACGACATGATACATCGTCAGAACCGTTAGTCCATCCAGCTCGATTTTTGAACGGTTTGGGGATGAACAGTACCTGTACTGCGTTTCCATTAAGTTTTATGTAAGTTTTAATGGCGAAAGTTTTACAATCAATGGCAGATGCAGAACCGTCGCAAGTGTGTTGTGTGATTCTGACCATGGAGGTAGCATGATCTGACGTACATGTACATGACTGCATAGCCAGTTGCTGACGGACGTACGCGAAAACGTGGACCGTATGAGAAAAATTTATTGACAGATCCAACCATATTACGTCTGAAAATGTGAGTACTTTTCAATAAAATGCACGTTCCGATCATAAGGAATATTTAGCGGTGAACATGTGTTAATTATTTCACATTTTGAAAATAAAAATAAACGATGTTTAAAATTTGATCTGTGCTGATTTAATTTAGACGCTGCTCACAGACGTTTGCAGCCATCTGCATTACTTCCCTATTGTCATATTCATTGATTTATCCTGAAAATCCCTGGTCTCTTTTTTTGAATGGAGATGAATTAAACCAATTCTAACTATATTTAAGAGGCACTGTCTGTGAAAACCTGCAGAGCGCCTATATGAGGTGGCCAAGGGTAAATTTCAAAAACATATAAATTATATACCAAAAGATAGGCCATGATCTAACTAAAGTACCAGTATAATAATTTTGTTGTGCTACCTTCTGTTACCATGGTAACAGCGTTTGAAAAATAAGACGTCAATGGCGCAAATTTTACATCAAACGGTCAAAAACAACATTTCTATATAACAAATATACCAATATTTCACCAATCATTACTTGGCTTGTCTAATTTTTGAATTGTACAAGTACAGAAAAATAGTTACGCGAATGGTCAAGTCAATTAAGACAATGGGTAAAATTTGACTTTTGACCCCATCTTAGGTTCCTGATAGCGCCCTCAAGTGGTCATGTTTTTCGGATTTGTGGAAAGAGTGAAAACTTCTCAAATTCAAACGTGTTTAACTCAAAAAGGAAGTGGGACCGTAATAAGTTGATATAATATTTACTTTAACCCATGACCGATGTCTAATAATCCGATTAAAAACGTGCGGGCACTCATTGTTTTTTTGCTTTAATTTTATTTTAAATTTATTGAAAATTAGAAATATTAGCTAAGCCTTCCTGTTTTTTAAAAAAACTGTTTAGTGGAAAAAACTAAATTAAATTGTGATATCTTGTATACTATGAAACATAATTTTCAGTTCTATCAAAAATATTAAAAATCATATTAATTTGGGAAGGTTTGTTGCCATGGCAACACTCCTAAAAATTGCGTTTTCTCGTCATTTTCAATGATTTTCACTGATTCTAGCACCATCCCGCGTCTCCCTGTCGGAATGGATAGTGCTCATATGTTATTATTCTTAAAATATGTACATTTTAGTTGTTAAATTTCCTTGTACTGCCTTTATTTCTGTTTCCATTGATATCGATCTGACTAGTATAAATGATTGAAATTATTAATGTTTTTGTACATTCTTGCAATAATTATACAATTAGTTAAATTGTATTATACCAACAATTCTGCTGCATGCATAGTTGTAAATATGAACAAATATTACACACGTCACAAAAAATAATTGTGTTATTTATTCGATATGGCACTGAGTTTCAGTTAAGGACAAAGGTCAAAGGTCACTGTTAAACCAACAGAAATGCTTGATTTTATTGGGGATCTATGGGGAAACAAGTATTTGGCGAACAGGAGTATTTTAGTGTTCACAAACATACAACCTTATGTCATCGAACACATGCAATATTATAACACGTTTTGGAAGAATCCAATGTGTATTAAGTCTTAAGGTATACTGCACCTTTGTTATTTTGAATTTTGCGCATAGTTCTGCGCAGTATGTCACAGCTCATTTCCGGTATGCCAAAACAACCCTCTCTGTCGATGTTTGTGTACACATTTCTATCGCCACCATTTATCACTTGCAAATATGATTCAACCAGTCCAATTATGGGAGATTAAATCATATAAAGAAGTTATGGCAGCATTTTGAAGTGTTTTATCATAAAGACAGTGAGTGCATAGGAACAGAATATGCCCCATACTGTGTAATAACGCACTAACAGTGGAACTTTTAGAGTAAATTGGCATTTGAATAGTAGCTTTTAATTTCGCTCTGTTGTTTATGATGCGGTTTATGATGAAACATTATTGTTTGTTATATACACCCGTGATATTCCCATACCATATCATCATTTGTTACCATGGCAACCAAATTAGCGGGCATCATTAAACGCTATCTTCTACCTTAAAAATTTACGTTGTGACCCCCTAATTTTTAGCCTTATTTTCTTTCAAATATCCCCTCTAATTTATTCTGAAAGTTTCAACAAAAGTTTATTCCGACTGGAATGAGCTTCACGACATTTCCTGCATACTCCTGATAAAAAAAAAATAAAAAATAAAAATGTACTTCCCTAATTGATGGGGCCAATACATCTACGTACGTGTGCGAGACAAAACTTAACAGAATTGTGTTAGGCCTACTTGGTTGCAAAACACGGCCGCTAGTTTGTTTTGAGTAACAGTGTGTGGAGTATTTTACAACGGAACGCTATACGAAAACACTGTTATAAAACTCTAAATTCGCATCGCTTATTTTGTACCTTTCCCTTATCTCTCAAAGGAGCTCACATTTTAAAAATCGGCAAAATATAATGTTTTTCCATCTTTGATGGTTGGTGAACGAAAACTGCAGAGAAAAATACACAGGATATTTATGAAAATTAAGTACTACCATACTCATGGATTTTATCTTGAGTATTAGTTCTCTAGTACTCACCGCTACTAAACAGATGCACACTGTGGAGGCAGCGTGCGAAATTAACGCTGGTCCGCTGGTCCGAGACCAACAGAATCCCCGACGGATCAGCAGTTTTTCCAGACCACTGGTCCTTTGGACCAGTACAAAATTCACATAATAATTTTGAAAATCGAATTTGTTTGGCTATGTATCCAACTATTAGTCGTTCCGATCCCCGCTTGCATGAGTGTTATTCCTAGTTTTGCTACTGCAGTACGTAACGAATGACAAACTCTTCGGACAGAGAACGACAGCCACGACAGCTAAAACTTTTTAAAATAACGCACGCAATTGGCCAATTTCAAGGGCAGGCTGTTATTTTGACTTATCACAATTCTTGATACTAGCAAAGTTTGTTAGAAAGGTCATAGGTCTTGCAAGTCACACTCGCGCGACTTGACTACGCTGTTTCGGATCACCCTACCAATATATGGCATGTTTTTGAAGGGTGTGAGCCCCCCCCCCCCCCAAAAAAAAAAAACAAAAACAAAAACAAACAAACAAAAAAAACAAACGAACAAATAAAATAAAACAAAAACCAAAAAACAAACGACAAGGAGAAGCAACAGGCACGAAGGAAATATGAGGCCAAAGGAAAAAAATTGTGCTGTTCCGATAACCCGACCTACCCTATTTTTTGCCTGCTGACCCTACACTTTTTAGAGCTATAAACACGTAAGTAAAAAAAGACAGAAAAAAATCCGTAAAATCAAGTGTTCGTAATACTTTGCATTTGATTTTTACTTGAACAAGGATGTCTTTTATGTTTATTCCTTTTGTATGTATGATACATTTTTCTGGAAATGTTTTGGCCAGTGTTTGACCGCCCTGAACCCCTGAAAAATACATATTTGAAAATAAAAATATTGAATTGGAAAAAAATCCCTGCAGACTAACCTACCTTATTTTTGAAAACCATTTTATCGGAACAGCACAATTTATTTATTCATTTATTTTTTGCCTGATCGAGAAAGACGAAAACCGCGATCTTTTCAGCATGCATGGCAGAATGAGTTCCGCGACTGGTTGTTATTTGATAGTCTAAGATGTATGGTACTGCATGCCATGCCGACGAGCATACGGCGATCTCTCTGCCCGTAAGGTAGCCGCATATCTTGTAAGTCTGTTTTCTCAACTTATTCTAAGGGTCCGTTTGTGGTTGGCACTAACAACTTTAAACACCCAAATTTAGCCTCACACAGTCAGTCAGAGTTTCATAAAATCGCCGTTGAACACGCTAAGAATCGTAATGCGCCAAAGCTGAGGCAACACTGTAAAAATGAACAGTGCGGTCTTCACAAAACTCTGCTATCTCAGTATCTGTCCTGTAATGCCCATGCCATATGTATGAATAACCGTCCATCAAAAGACTGTCTGGATGGCTTCACTCGACGTAAAAAGGAGTTGCTGACAGATGCTGTGACAGTCACTGCATCTGCATACTCAAGAATAGGAAACTCTGCAAAAGGAGGCAGATACTACAAATGCAGTTGCTACTCAGTATGCAGATTGGGACACTGATGTAGAATCAGACTATGGATCTGACTTTGAGTTTGAGACTCTAGCTGCTCTGAGGATGATGATGCCCATGATCTCTTTGAAATAGCTGATGGTGTAAATGAAACTGACTGGAGACTTGTTCCAATGTAGTAGAGATTTGAGATGAAATCTGAAAGACCTTTCCACATGTTTATTTGAAATGAAAACTGAGACTTTTTCCCATGTAAATTGGAAATGAGGACTGAAAGAATTTTTCTCATATTCATTTTGAATGAAAACTGAAAGACTTTACCCCATGTTAATTTTGGAATGAATTATAAAACCTTTTCCCATAGGGATCTGGTACTGGGTGATACCTACCTCTAGTCAGTGCATATATTATTGAGCAAAAAAAAATAAATTTCAAAATACATATTTGTTCACTTATTTGTATCAATATTATATTAACAACACTAGAGTAAGAGAGACTGATAATTCACCATATTATCAGCTATTTTCAATTGAAATTTACATTTTTGAAGAGGTTTTTGTTAGTTTTTTGTTGGACCAACATACATCAAGAAGGAACAGCAGATTCTCTTTGCTATTGGTCCTTTGGACTAGCATGCATTTCAAGTTAATTTCACACACTGCGTGGAGGGGATGTTGACATGAAACTTTCACTGTACAGTGCGTGTCAAGAGTATCTCTATGATAGTTGCTAACATTTTCTACACAAACGTCATCATGGTCGATACCAGCTCGCAAGAGAATAAGTTCAGACTCTGTGACAAGAATTTTAGACTGACAAACTCTTCTGAGATGTGCAGTGATGTCTCGAGTACACAATTCAAGGGCTGTTAGCAATCCATGGCATCACAGAGTAACATAGACAGAGTCGCAACGCTTGCATGCCTTTTGTTCCATGGTCGTCTCGGTAGACTATTGGCTTTTCATATTAAAATGAGCTCCAAAGGTGTTAAACTTTTTGGAGGCTTTGTTTGTGGTTGATAATTACACGAGATTATGCGAAAAATACGACGAGATGGCATCGTACTGCCAGTCGCGTAGCAACCATAGTTACTTTGTGAGCTCTCAGGCCAGAAACACTGCTTCACGCCAATCAAAACATAACACGCCAGCAGTATCATAAACATGTCCTTCCTTGACGCACGTGTAAAAGAGGGTATGACTGACCGTAAACCATTGAGTAAAACCAGACAGTATCGATAAAAGACTTTCAAATTTAGTTCAAACACACTCACTATATATTCATAAAAATATGAGAGGAATTTTTAAAACGGTAAAACTCATTTTCCTGAAGCTCAAAACACTCCCGTTTTCGCCAGCACGTCAATTCTGCTCAGCACCACACGACAACAACAACACAAACTTTGCCGAACATACTTTCGCTTAACAATTGGCGAAAATCCGAAAATTACCGAAGGATTCATGGTCGGCACTCTTCGGAAAAGAGAGGCGAGAGCAACCTGAGGCGAGTCGAACATGGATGGGTTACGTAACCGCTTCACGCCTTATACAATACCCGTTGCCACTCTATCTATGTTTCTCTATGATGGCATTAACTTGCTTTTCCGGCAGCAATGCCGACATCACAACCCACAGCTGTGACAGAGATATCCATTTCATGACAACAGGTAGATCTGAAATTATTGTGAATTGAGAATAAAACAAAATTACGTTCCTAATGATTATTTGCTTGTACCTCTCTCAGACATTTGTACACACTCGCCTATTTCGAATCATGAACCGCTAAGCTCTCATACGCAGCATTTGATAATGTGATTCGACGGTAGGTCTAATCATTCGACACTCAGGGCATTGCTAGCCAGGGTTTCCCCTACTGCCTCTATGTTTCCAGGTAAAGTGATTGCTGATAATGTCACAGCAATGCAAGATAGCAGTACATTGCTAGGATTCATCAAGTCATCAAGCTGAAATATGACATTGACTGACATTGACTCATATTTTGATAAATAAACATCAAGTCAACACACCGGGATCGCTATCACCAATTTGAAATTCCCGCTGTTTCGACCGATGCAGGTTGCCTGGATTTTATCACTGAATTTCACTTCCGGAGTTTGTAAAACTAAAGAAACAAAACTGTTTGGCCTGTCGAATTTATTTTCATTGATAATATCATGGATAAAAATGTCAATACTCACCAATTTTCTCGGAGTGCACCGGCGGCTGCTTCAGGAATGCGGCAAGCTGGTCCATTGTTTACGTTGGACTGCGTGTTGCAGGTATGGTTACGTAATGTCATTAACCTTTGACCCCATAGTGACTGAAACCTTTGTATTATTTGCTTTTTATGTCTACACTTTCAAACGTCAAGGAATCCCTCTAGCAGTTCCAATGACGGTAAATAATTTTATAATTGTAGTAGAAGCAGTGCTTACTTGCTTGCTGTATCTTAACACTTCCTAATGTCAAATATTTTCCAAGGCGACAGACTTTCAGTCAATACATACAAGAAGTCTAACCATTATTTGTAGTACTCAATGCTCCTTCAAGCTTACAAGGAAAAGTGTCATCGTATTTTGTTTAGTTTGGAGTTTAAATTGTACAAACTATTTTTTGTGTGTGTTAAATGTCATATTCCATTTTTTCGAAAGTAAACTGTTAGCAATAAACCGATGATGAAAATAATAACAAAAAAATTAATTTATGAATTCGTCACCCTTATACCCGGAGTATATGTATTCGTATGGTAAAAATAAAACGTGTCACGAAGTTGCTACTTGTGTTGTTGTTGTTATTGTTGTTGTTTATACATTTGAAAATATGTTTTGTGGGTTTATTTTTTGTCAATGGTATAAAAAACAAACTTGTTGATAAATGATTAAGACAGGCTTTAGCAAAAATCAAAATAAGAAAGTAGCAATATTTCATAACTTTTCATGACAGCATAACATAAAAAATAACTGTTTGCCCGCAAGTTTTAAAAGTGATTCACAAAATATTAGTCATGTTATGTAACATGATGTATATGTCACTACAGGATCTCGCACAAGGGTTACAATTTTTAATTTAAAAAATTTGAAGTTTTTAATGCTGAAATTTGCTCAGATTTCACTTCTCCGGCATTAAAGCGCCCTCTACGGCAGAGAAGGGTCAAAGGTCAATATAAGGTTACGGACTTACTGAGGGGACCTTACTCATGACAAATATATATACTTATACCATCACTTTTTGTTAGTTAAAAATCTACAATATAGTGAATATGTTACATTTTTACAGAATTTTCAACTTGTTAAAGGGGAAAAAGTAAGGAAATATTAGGTCCTCACCATATCACGTGACATGGCCTGTAACATCAAAATGGGTCCGTTTAAACAAAAATTAAAATTCATTCCTTCTTAGTTAAACTATGCCCTATCATATGTGATATGTTTCGTCTGAATTGAAAATTTGACCTTGGCCACCTTTTGCAGGTTTTTACAGACAGTGCCTCTTAAGGTATAGTCTGTAACGTCATAATTTTGTCAGAAATTTTGTTCTTCGTACATCGACTACAGGTTTTTCTCTCTTTTCAAAATCATGTTAGCCAGTATTGCTAATGTTATTCTATTTTCTAAAACACGTTCAAATGTCCAGTGTTCACAACCTGTATTATGTACAGTCAGCATTGTTATTGTTGGTAAACACATTTTGGTCTGGACTAAACATCAATTGAACACAATAACAGTGAACTTTTATAATACACATGCACACAAAGTGTATGTTGGTTGTGTTGATAATATCAACGAGCTAATTCAACTTAAATTTGTTAACCAATAAAGTAAGTGCAGTTGATACATAACAAAAATATTAACAAAATCAAAATCTTACAGCTTTATACTGTCACTTTAAAATGGCAAACAGTTGCTTCTGTATCCACTAAATATTAAAGTCTGAGAACAATTTGTCTGCTAATCAGTGCATGAGACCCATGTGGCATTTCTATACTGCAAACATGAGTAATTTCACCTGAAAAACTTAACCCAAGTAAAAACAACTCTACACATGAGAGCCGCCTAATTTATTTAAATTAAATAGACAATAGGGATATGAAAACAGGAGAATTGGCAATAAGTCAGTCCTTGAGTTTATTAATGCATGTCTAAATTTTTACTGCCACGTGTGAGCTACCATTCAATCCATTGACAATCTTGCCTTCTTTCATGAATTCAATAGGACTGCTAATGAATGGTTACTTCACATGGCTGAGCCTGATTTAACATGCATAGCTTGTGATGAATGTTCAAATTTTAACATGTCATATTTCCAATACTGGCATGTGGCAGGTTGGACTGCTATGGACTGTCTATTTTTCCTCGAATCGCCATGCCATCTGTTCCACACAGTTATGTGGACTGGCTAATAGGCAGTTCAGTTTTGTAAGGGAAATTGTGTTGTGCTGTTTTAATCTCAAAGAATGATGAAAACACAAAAATACCTTATAAACAATCTACAAGTTCATTCAGTGTTGTTATGACCAGTTTCAACCTAGCCTCTGTATCATTAGCAACCAATATTATTGTTGACAAATGAAGTCAATTTTCAATAATAATATTGCTCATTTTACACATAACAACTGCATTGTGAGGTTTAACCCTTTCACCCCCAGTTCCCTGTATACAGGTCCAACTTTACCATAGAAAACAATGGATTTGGGACAAACCATGGTGGTGAAAGGGTTAAGACTTGGTATTTCATCTTGCTATAAGAAGTTTAACAAGGAACTCCAGCTTCAACAAGAAACAAAAATGCTGAAAAATATTCTCTGTCTGTCATGGTGTAAAACATTTTGGTGGCCCACCCCTTACCTTCCTTGGAATTTTCATGGCCCACCCCAAGAACACTCATTTTTTCGTTCGTGGCCCCCCCCCATTTTCTCTTCCGCTCCCCTGCCGTTAATTGTGCTCGGTCCCTAAGAGATTTGTTGAAATCAAAGATGGCCGCCATATGAATCCGCGTTGAACGAAAGTGCAAGTTAAAAAATACATCCATCGGGTGCATGGGATCCCTATATTCCGACAAGACTAATTGTTGTTTGTTTAGACCACAAATACCCCCATGCTGACATTTGCGTGTTAGTCGGACCTCTTTTTATTAGCAGCACCAGCCGCTTACTGACTACGCTCGCGCAGATTCATAATATTCTATGAGAGTAACCGGAAGTGCGAGTTCACGGGGAGTCCGAGCTTTTTTCGGCCGCATTCAATGAAATGTTCAGTTTCACCCTTTTTGTATCGGCATTCAAACGTCTACGGCAGTTCTTAAAAGAGGCATATGGTTCAGCACATAGCCGATGGACAGAAATAAAATCGACAACATCATGAAACGCATGTGTAAAGCAGCCGGTTTGGACAGAAAACGTACAAATAATAGCTCAAGGAAGACTTAGCGGTCATTCTATTTTCAAATTTCCTATATTTCTATTGCATATCTCATTATGGATACGACGCACTCGACTTGCGCCGAGATTTTCGGAAATTCGACTTTAGAACGGCGTTACTATCCATCCAATCTCACACATGGCGAGTGTGAATGTATAGCGACTGCCTTTATATCGCAAATCGTTGAAAAACATTGTTATTTAATGTAGAGAACGCATATTTTCAAAGCGAGATCCCCGAATGGTCATTTGACCTCTGTGCTAGATGTAAATGTATGTATGCTCTCAACCATAATTACCCAAATTCAAAATGCGACCTGAGCGATCTTGATCCCTGCTGAGCACAACTAACTTACATGTATCACTAAAATCACCATTATGTACCGAAACATGCGCATACAACAACAACATACAATACGATATAAAGAGTACTAGTCATATAATGAACACGCAATAAACCGTTTACGGTACGGTATTCTGTTTTTTTTGAGTGATTGTGGTTCTGAAAAGAACAGTTTTTGGACACCGTGGTGCGAAGCACCAAAGGTGTCCTTTGTCGCCACAATGTCTGTGTGTGTGTGTGTCCGTCCGTCTGTCCGTCCGTCTGTCCGTCCGTCCGTCCGTCCGTAGACAGATTTTGTTCCACTCATAACTTAAGAACCCTTAGGTCCAATGTCATGCAATTTGGTATTTGGTATTATCATGATGAGACTTAGATCTGATTAGATTTGGTGGGTGTGGCTTATTAATTAATTGCTCATTTGCATATTTTATGACTTTTTTGCCATAGTGCTATATCTCAAGAAATATTGAACCAAATTTGATGTGACTGTACACATACTTAATTACCCTATAGCATAACTATGGTAAAAGTTTAGTAAGTTTGGTTAATTAATTCTAATTTGCATATTTAATGAATTTTTGTAATAAGACTACCAGTATACTCAAGAACTTCTTAAGCAAATGTGATGGCCATACTTTTATCAGCTTGTAGAAACATCATAGTTAAGAAACAATTATTTTTAAAATAATGCTACACCATGAATACTGTTTTATGTGTGATTATTTCTTTTCAATAAAATAAAAAATGTGTTCAGTGGGTTTTCTCATAGGAGTGTACGTTAGCAGTAAGGGGTTCGTAAAGTTGTGTTTGCGGCGCCATCTAGTGGTCAGAACCAGTAAGGCCTTTCAACCTCGCTCTCATGCATCGAGCAGCCATACTTTCTGTGTGTCGCTACGAGATTCAGTTCCTGCTACGTCTATCTACAGTCACACCAGTGGAGCCAGTACGACATTCGGTAAGAGGTTTATTTTTGTATTCGTATTTAGAGCATGTGTTAACTTTGCGTGTACCGATAATATCTGTGAGTGAATGAGAGGTGAGAAGCTGTGTGCGGAAAGAAACGGCCTCGAAGGTTATCAAAAGCACGTCACTGATAAGTCGTGTCAAAACGTGTGGCAACATCTCACCACACATCGAGTATACAGTATGGGCCCTAATTATGGTCTACTTTAAAAAGAGTATCTAA
>LD346117.1:291602-316806 GCA_001465055.1 Ptychodera flava | reverse complement strand
CCAAAATAAATCAGAATACACACACTTACTACACAGACATTTGACAACAACATCCAACAGTGACATTGACAATACATACTAACAAGCAGAGCTTGTTAGTTCTAGAAAATACAGAATATTATCTCACATAGTGAGTGTCTGAATATTATTCTGAAATGTATTCCAAAGCACATTCTGAAAGTACTCTTCTGGAATATACAGAATATTATCTCACATAGTGAGTGTCTGATTGTTATTCTGAATTGTATTCCAAAGCACATTTTGAAAGTACTCTTCTGAAATATCCAATTACAGTACCTTCTGAATACTTTCTAGAAATACTGAGCTTTTCATAGTTCACCTATGCAAGTATTTTGAACTATCATTGATAGTGAAGGCATTGACAATAAACATTTAATATTTACGTGCATTATATAATATTGAACTTGACATCATCAGCCTCATTGACTTTCTTTACCAATGTAATTAAAATACTTGGCTGGTCATTTAGTGTCCTTTTGAAGTTTTCTGGCTTACACATTGTAAACGCACTACGTACAGCGTTTCCAGCAAGTCTCAGTCACACGCCATTTGCATATTAAGATCGGTTGTCCATTTTTCCGAGGTAACCGGATATGCTGCAATTACTTCGGGTCATGCCGGTACAAGCTTTAACTTGGGATCGTAACGTTTAAATCAGTTTTACTCGACATTTCTTCACTCTTTTTTGTAACTGTATCACGAAAGCTAAACTTACACTGAAAATATGAGTTGGTAAAGATTTTTTCAAATCCACAAGGTTGGTTTGCACGTCTTTTTGTTATATTTTCCGTGCGTTTTATAGCCGGTCACAAACTGAGCGCAACCCGTGATCCGCTATTATGTACATCACTGACTACAAATAGAAAACGGTAAAGCTACAAACAGTAGAAGGTTCTAACCTACGATTGCTATTAAAACATCACAATCTGTTGCCATCAATAAAGACTATAATTCATTTACTAGATACCTCTTTATTGTCTATGTCTAGTGTGCGCGCTTGTACCAAAAACGAGACAATCAGGGCTAGATTTGAACTAAATACAGTACCATAGGAAATTTCCTGCTAAACTAAAAGACTTTCACTTTATCTTCCATCCGAAGCTCGTAATATGTCTATTTCAACGATTGGCTTCCATCACAGCGCCTCAAAATTCAAATTACCCGCTGCTGTTGTAACTTGTGTGAAAGTATAATCGTTTCATGTTGAAAGCCGGGATTGAAAGCAAGGTCACGTTGGAAATCGCAACGGAATATGCATAGAATTCGAAGATTGACTTTGACGCAACAAATGATAACAGATGTGAATTCAGAGATGTATTGAAAGGTGTCGTTGCTGAAATTGTATGAGGGACATCTGTCTCCAAACTCGGCGATACGTGCGAATAGAGGTCATTTTGTTTCGCAGCTTCCTATATTTCCATTGCATACTACAGTGGCCCTCGCCATGTCTCGAGCCACAAACGAGTGTGGTTTGAGTTTTCGATTGGATTGGAACTCACAACGCAACGTACGGCACCAAGTCACCCAGTGAAGACATTACAGTCGAGAAAGGCAAATGTCGGCTAGACCAAAGCCCGGGACCAAGTTCCTCGGCTAGTCCACAAACCCTGGTTATGATCTACGGTCGAATCGTGTGAACCCTTTCACCTGCGTAATATTTAGGCAAAGATGACAATCGGTAGCTCCCGGTGTAACAGATAGTTTATGATTCTCTGATAAGCCAACGACCAGGCAAGTGTTTACCCATCCTGTGATTGCCAACAACCAACGTAGCTACGGCGTTACCTGTTGTGCGCCCACAGCTCTGGACATTTTCTTTTAACTAACTACTGACAAGATAGAACTGTTGGCCAAAGTCGACACGGAATTTATTGCAAAAAAATAAGCAGATTCCAAAATTGGACCAAGTCTCCCAATCTCAGTGGATATCTGCCTTTAACCATGGAATGTCCACAAAGGCCGCATTAGAATACATCAATCACACAATCAACCTGTGGCTTTGGGATTTCACATAATCTTTCACAGCTCCTCAGTCATGATATATGATCACGAGTATCGGAAAAAGCAAGCAGCGGACTAAATCGCATGGGCTCTGTAGACCTCCACCTTTCATACATATAATCCCGATAAACGACAAACTATTGATTAGGCCAACACTACGACCCAAACAGTAAGGAGATTTGTTTTGACTACAAAAATCAAGCAGGCTGCCAACGGCCACCTGGCTGCTTTGCGCACATTTGCAGCAAGGAAGGCTGTCTCAAAGACCGTCCACAGTATCGCTACAATGCATTCCAGAGCCATAATTCCAACAGCCAAGCATGGCATTAAGGAAGCTAGCCCTCTGACTAACTGCCTGACAACATGGGAAAATAAACTACTGACTTCCTTCTAAACGGCATTACCTACAGCTTCGGAGAGAGTTTACGTAACTTGAGAAGTATCAACTTGCCTGGAATTAGCGATCTGTCAGTTTCGAGAAATTCTAATGTTCTGGTCGAAAATTCCCCTATATTTTCTGATACAGTACTTTGTAAGTTGGTGGAGCACTGATATCTGAAAATGGGGATTGATTTTGCAACATTCAGACGTAAAATTGGCTGTTTTGCTGGAGGCAGTCCACTACGGCAGAAGAAACCACCAAAGATGGCGGAGCTGTGCATACGTTGGTGCCGTGTGGCACTGGCTTAAAGGTGTGTCATTTTGCGTTACTTGTATCGACCAGTGACGTAGAACGTAATCCTGGTCCTCCAAAAATGAGACATGCAGACGCAGCTACAAAGGCACATATAGGGGCACTGCATGAAAAATTAGACACTATAATTGACGACATAAAAAGTATGAAAGCTAACTTTGGTCTACTCCAAACAAGGATTGACAACGTGGAAGAAGACATAAACGATATCAAATTGCAAATGAACGAAGAAGTTGAACTTGAAAATTTAAAGACTGAAATAAATAATTTGAAAGGTAAATCTGGCGTTTTTTTCTGAATCAATTGGTCAAGATGATCCACAAACGAATCAACCAAGCTGGCTGAAGTCGACTCTTGAAGAAATGGCAAAGGTGATTATGATATACAGATTAAATGATGATTTAAAAAATAGGAGCTGGCGAAACAACCTCGTTTTCTTTTGTATCGAACAAGAAAAAGATACCGAACAGTGGGTCAAATCAGAAGAAAAAGTAAAAAGTATTATTCGAGGCAAGGTCGACTTGAATGACAACGTGGAATTCGATCGCGTACACAGAATTACAAACGCGCCATCTGTTCGGGGGTGCAAGCCGATAGTTGCCGGATTGTGTAGTTATAAGGGCAAGGAACAAGTTTTACGCAACGCATTCAAGTTGAAAGATACGAATGTTTCAGTTAGTGAAGATTTCTCAAGACATGTCCGAAATATACGCGCCAAGTTCTGGGAACATCGCCGATCTCTTCTTGACAGATACAAGGACTTGTTGAGAGCTTATCTACAGTATGACAGACAAGCTTGTTATCAAAGAAGAAGATGGTAAACCTGTATTGTCAGTAGACGAAGTAACCGGTCAGATAGCTGAACGTATATAGCTGATAGTATACGTTTCACCACGAAACCAAAGACTTGAGATTTGGCCGAAGCCCCACAGTTACAGATAAGACTGCTTTACTCTTAATTATCTGTTGGAATATCAGAGGTTTAAAAAGAAATTTGTAAAACCTAGAGTTTTTTATCCAGCTATCACAAATATCAAGTCATGGGCTAGCTAGTGGCTATTTTTGGTAGAAAGTCTTTTGTTGAGAAAGTTGTAGTTGGAAGATTTCGAGTCGATATTACGCAGAAGTTTTTGTTCTTGAATTTGATAAATCTCTTTTTACACTAGATAGAAACATTTAACTTCCTTGTTGTTTTCGCCCTGATAGTTCTGCCGTTGAAATAGAAGACTTGATGGTTATCTCCATAACTGTGAGGTGTATAATAACAAGTATGTAATTTTGACTGGTGACTTTAACGCAACAGTTGGTACAGTTGACGATTACATCACTGACGACTCATTAGCACATGTACCATCTTTAGAGAATATCGATTATGTCTCAGATTCTTTCTGCTTGCCACGTCAGTCGAAAGACAAGACGATCACTCCTACCGGTAGAATCCTTGTTAAATTGTGTAGAAAAAACGACATGCATGTTTTGAATGGTAGGACAGTTGGGGACAGAGATGGAAATTTTACATGTTTAACACCTTCTGGTTTCAGTGTTGTAGATTTTGTTATCTTGTCTTCTGAGTTGTTTGATATAGTGAATGACTGTGCAATTTTACCCCGTACTTAATCGGACCATCTTCCTTTAACATGTCAGTTTCTCTGTACTTATGTCAACAGAAATAAGAGGTGTATTTCACATGAAGGTGTTAACGATTTTATAAAACTTGCTCGTTTTTTATGGTCAGAAAGTTGCTGAGACAGATTTATTGAAGCGATCACTTTAGTGAATGTAAAAAGGCATTTAGCCATGCTATAGATAATTTACCAGATGTAAATGAAGCTGTTAGTAAATTTACAGATGTTTTACAGCTGGCAGGGAATCAATGAAATGCCATACTGGTCATGTGAGAAATCCGTCAAACCAACAAGATTGGTTTGACTCTACTTGTAAATCTAGGAAACGACGTACGTACAAAAAGTTGAAAGAATTTTAAGAAAGGTACAGATTTTTCTCTCTCTGAATATTTATCAGCAAAAAAAGATTTCAAAGAAACATGTAAGATTAAAAAGTCGAATTACCAGAATGCATCAAAGAGAAACTTTCTCACGCTTTTCAAGAAGATTCATCAAATATGAAACGCAATAATGTTACTTCAAATAGTATTAATCTTAATGAATGGTATGATTATTTTAAAAATTTGAATATAGAGTGCATGAATACTGATTGAAATGATGTTGATTTTCTTCAAACCGTAGAGGGCGCTTTATCAAATGTTGATCCCTTAATCACTATAGATGAAGTTTTAAAGTCCGATTACTGATTACTGTGTTCCAGAAGGCAAATTTTGTTGTCTTTTTGTAGGTTTCTCGAAAGCCTTTGAAAGGGTAGATCATTCATTGCTGCTGTATAAACTTTCACTTCTCGGCGTTGTAGGCAAAATGTTTGCTATTTTACAATCCATGTATTCAGGTGTGAAATCATGTGTTAAATCAGGATCAAGTAGATCAGGTTTAATCAGGTTTGTTGAGTCCGATTTTGCTGACATTTTTTCATTGAAGAGTTCAATGTTATGCTTGTTAAAGGGACATTAGCAGTAACTTTTGACTAATTTTTCACTACTCTGTTTCAATGTATCAACTACAGAAATTTACTACAATCCGATTATCATGACCAATGCCCGGTGTCCTGCTTGCCAACACAGCCTGTATGTGAAATGACCATTGTTATTGTTGATAAATGTATTCTAGTCCGGACCTGCATACAAAATTTAAACAATAACAGTGCAGATTATACTCATATAGGGTATATTTATGAGCTAAATATTAGGAATTTCTCCATGGTTCATGGATTCAAACAAGAAAAGGCAGATGATACACAGAACAAACAAAATAAAAAAAATAACCAAAGTGCTAATGGATCTTTGACTCAGGTAATATAGGAATTCGACTGACGCAAGACATTTATAATTTATTTGCTTTATTATATGCTGACGATATCGCCATTTTCGCTGATACAATTGTGAATTTACAGCGGTTAATAGATATTTTAGATTTGTTTTGTAAAAAATGGTCGATGAAAGTTAACATCCAGAAAACCAAAGCTATGGTGTTTCGTAAAGGTGGCCATAGTGCCTGTCTAGAGAAATGGTTTTTAAATGGTCATTCAATTGAAGTAGTACGTTATTACAAATATTTGGGGTTATTACTTTCCTACAGAAATACTTTGGGTAAAGCCTTAGCTACACTAGCTGACCAAGCAAACAAGGCATTGACTGTTTTGTATATTGTCGGTAAACGGTTTAATGGGTTTTCATTTCAAATACACTTCAAGTTGTTTGACTCGATGATTTTACCAATTTTGCTTTAAGGGTCTGTAATATGGAGGCACAAGTATTTAAAAAAAAGGAAATATTCAGCGGAAGTGGTGTACAACTTTCCTTTGGTTGCCATCCAGTGCAGTAAGAGAGGCGGTAATCGGAGAATGTGGTCGGTTACCCGTTTTCGTTTCTAGTCTTCAACCTTGTATAAAATATTCGTTAAAGTTAATTGGGTTACCCACAAATAGATTGCCCAGTCAAGCTTATGCAATGCTGCGAAACTTAGATTCACAGCACACAAACTTGAGCATCGTCAGTAAACACATTCTCTATTCATATGGATTTGGGCATGTTTGGCTAACACAAAAAGTTAGGGACAAAGATGTTTTTCTTCAACAATGTATGTTCAGAGTCTGTGATGTAGTCAAAAAACAGTGGTGGGCAAATTTTTCAAAAAAGCTAAAAATGCGTACATATGTGTATTTTAAAAGTGTCTTGGAGCCAGAGAGATATTTATTGATGAAATGTAATTTTAAAATACGTCAAACCTATCCATGTTTTCGTTGTTCATGCCTTTCTCTAAGTATAGAAGAAGGTAGACGAGATGGTATCGAAATTGTAAGAGTACATTTTGTAAAGTTTGTAGAATGAATAGGATTGAAAACGAATTTAATTTCTTGCAATTCTCAAGAATTTTTTGTTCAGCCAAACGTATGTAAAGTTTATTGTATTTTAAGGGCAAAAGACGAAACTTTACTCAGTAATTTATGTTTATATAGTTACAAAGGTTTTCAGTTAAGACAGCAATTCGTATGGTTTTTGTTTGTTTATTCAAATTTTGCAAATTTTTCGTTATGTACTGTAACTTCCTTTTGTAGGGGCCAGAGGCCTAGAAATGCAATAAATATACTACATTACCTACGGCTTCAACATCATCGACCCTGGTATCTCCTAAACAAAGTCTAAGGATGGAACTATGCCTCCCGTACCGTTTAGGTCCAAGCAACAAATTGCCCAAGAAATCACCACAGGTAACTACAGGAACCCCGTCGAACAATTGTAAATAATAAGCAGCCTCGGAAAGACTCGAACAAAATTAGACTCATCCACGACTGCAGCCAGCACGTTGACAAAAGCGTTAACTTATACGTGTTGACCACTCCATTCAAATATGAAACCATAGATGAAGCGGCATTCGCAAACAACTCTGGTGGGGGATTTCAGGGTGACTTGAAAAAGTTTTCAACATGCAAGGGGGATCTGAAAAAATGACTTTGCAAAGGGGGGGACTGGGAAATTTATTGAACGTCAACTTCGATTTCAAATTCCTTTGCAATGTATTTTGAATCAAGGGAGAACTGCAAAGCTTGGCACTTCCATTGTATGATATGGCAGGGACCTTCTTCCCATCGGTATGTCATTGTCATTCATGTTCACACCAGACTGCGCATATTTTCATAATCATATTGTTTATGTTATGGAAATACCCACAGCCTGTTGTGAACGTGAACGAGAGGAAGATACCGTACTCTAAGAAGATGGTCTGTGCCACATCAAGTGATGAAAGCGCCAAGCTTGCTACTTCGTCAAACGATTCAAAATACATTGCCCAAAACTGCACAGTCCGGCACTATTTTGTCCGTTTTTGTGAAAAATCGCGTGATATATAAGTGATGAAAATGGCTTTCCGGAATGATCGACCCCAAAGCTAGCACATATTCTGTAAAAATCAGCATTGGTGAACTTACCCTTTCAGGTAAGTGGGGCACAAGAAAACGATGTACTCAGGTATTCTGTCTTGCTGCTGCAGGTGGTCCCTGTTAAGATCATTGTAAAGGGCAGCTCTACCAACGCACCATCGTCCATCTTTCTCCCTTCTGCTGCAAGCTGTGTGTGCCTATAGAGGATACTGTTGAGACGGTTTTGTTCCAAGTAAACCTGCGCACCAGCCAGTACATAGACTTGCGCTGTGGCCGTGTTTTTTGGCAGATTTCCAGTTGCACCACATCCTTCGTGTTCATCACACTCAGGCCATTGCCATGGAACAGTTCTTTCTTGAAACTTCTCACGTCCAAGAACAGGAAGAACTTGTTCTTCAAGAAATTGATTTCACGAAGAAGGAGGTCCTGATCTTTGACGCCCTCTGGGAAATATTTGTGGGCCTCTTTCCACAAATGCCACGGGAGCATTCAGTGGGCATAGACTTTGTTTGCAATTCATTCCATCGTCATACTTAGACTTTCAAGGTCTGGATTCACAAACAGCTCGCTAGTAGAGTTTGCACCTGTGCCTTTCTGAACAAAATGAGCATCCCTTTCATACTACAGTGAGGGACATCGACATTCTCATTGGTGATGGTGTCACTTACTGTGAAGAGGATCGTGCGAAAATGGTGGACATGCTCGTACAAGAAGCTCTTGCTGCTGTTATAACACCCAGCGATGTCTCAGGCCAAGCCCTTGTCTTGGATTGTTTTGTACTCATCTTGATATTTACTAGAGAGTACCCCGATTAGGGGTGACCTCAGAGACTTTCATTCGATTGGCTGCTGCTAGGGTGATAATTCCACTCAATGTGGCTGCCAAACACTATGTAAGTGGTCCAATGGCCATCCGTGATTGGCTGCCAGAGCTTGATGGCATACTTCTTACAAAGGCCATACAAGCGGTTGTCCTCATCATCTTGGGCGTTTACATTGGCAGCAGTAATCCCTAGCTTTCAAAGTTTCAGGGCCTTGATGTAAAAAAGGGTCACATTCTTTCTGGCTTTCTCATATCTGTAAAGATCTATGTCTCAATCATGTGTTATTGCCACAAAATGAGCAGGATCTCGCCTCTGAATTTGAGTATGTTTTTGGTCACATTCTGCACCATGCTGTTGTTTGCATGGCCATTTATCTCCACGTTAAACACCACGTCGAAAGAATTGTACATGAGCCCGACACCAGATTCCAATTCTGGGCACCTGATGTACAGTGTCTTGCTTGGCCGTGCTTGGCTTGGATAATGGTTGACCAAGTGATGGGTCTTTGATGCTTTTAGTTCCCTGCCGAGTCTTGTGGCTATAGGCAGGGCTCAGAGTTTTGTTGTATGGCATTTTCGCATATAATATATATGATAAAATAGCCAATGAAAATTTCCAATTATCAGGACTGGACAGGAGGTGTATGATTATGATCTGAATGAGACATCGGGGGAAGGGACTGCTTTGGAGCAGGGGGGTTGCAGGTGCTGAGGCTACTCTTGTGGTAGACAGACTGACTAGACAGTAAGTAGATCTGGAACAACAGGCAGTTGATGCTTACCCTAAATAAATGGACATTAACCCAGCCGGTGAAGTATACTTGAGGCTCAATGCAAAGGTTAAAACTGGAGAGCTGTAGGATAAGGGTTTGCAGCCGACTTACGACTAAAGAATTGTTAAGAGATGTCCTGGGAGAGGCTCCAGTCATTGAGGGAGAGGCCTCAGATGACAACGATGACTTACTTGAGTTCTTAGCCATTACTCCCCATGAAAAGCAACTCCTCATTCTGGAAAAAGAAGCTATTATAATGTGCCATATGCTGATTCCATGTCGCAATTCACCAGAATACATCATGTGATGAGAAAATAGATACGTCTAGTCCCAAGAAGTGATGTCAGAGAGTAATTTTTAACCTTGGGAAAACGTATTGACCAAATTTGGAAAAATGCTCGGTCACATGACTGTAGTGTCGTCTGCAGCTTTCAAACAATGGCGGGTAACTAGAACACGATGTGCGCCTGGGATGAGCGATGAGCTTCTCTCTTAAAACAGACAGATTTTCCATACGAACAGCGTAAACAGCTGATCGACAAAAAGTTTCAAGTGCAACCAAGGATGTTGCCAGGTATGCTTAGAATAATTTCTTTGGAAGAAAGTGATACTATGTACTTCTGTAACTTGAACAGCTGTGGAAATATCTCCAAGTAAACTTATGATGGATTGCTATGGTGCAAAATACCAAAGCACATTAAAAACTACAAAATAATATAACATGAGCGTTTGGTGTGCTAAAAACACCTATAACCTGGACTTTAATCGGGCTATAGCACCCATTTATTACCCCTCACAGCCGTGTGTTACCAGAAACATGTAGCTTTACCCCTTAGCCTATGGCCTCGGGGAATAATGATGTGTTTATAGGCTCATCCCTGATGACGTTGTATAGTTGTGAGATAACCAGTTCGAGCTCACAGAGGACGCCATTGGCGATAGACAAAAGATACAGGTAATTGATGGCAGAATTGCTGAATGAAATAACCCCAACCCCAATTGTGTTTTTTACAAACATGAGCTTGCCCTAGCTAACACAATTCTGGGTAGCTCTACGCAGAAAGAGACAAAATACTAAGTTCTGGTCCTGATGGTGACCCCCAGACTTTATCCTGAGTTCGAAGCTAAACTAAAAAAACTGACGACCGCATCGAGTGGCTCCATGGCAAGAACCAGGGAGTTCTTGAAAGAATGGCTCAAAGAAGACCACTGAAAGAAGTTCTTAAGGATCCAGATCCGGAGCTGAAAACGAAGTTTACAGAGCTGTTCAAACAGAAAGGTTTCACCATCCGAGCACTGCTATCCACCACAAGATTTGCGAACACTTACTCTCGGTCTTTGAAAAGCTGTGCATGGGATGATGACCCCATGGGAAACGCATACAATATGGCAAAGGGAGCTGTCAAACATCTGGTCCAGTGGCTGAAGGGTATGGCTGCAAAAAGTGTTGCAGCTATCCCAGGATTGATGTGCACAATTTTCAGTTTCATCCTAACAACCGCTTTCACCGTGGTGGGCTTTGTGGGCGGACAGCTGTAATTTTCATGATGGCACTTTATTCTACATTGTTTATAAGCTGACAGCGTATGATGAGGATGTTCAACAGAAAGAATATCCAAAAGTTTCTTCAGAAATAGAGAGAAGTATTTGGCTTCTGTATTGATCTGGAATGGTGCAGCCTGCGTAGAGCAAACAAACATATCCTTCAGGCAAAGCCCAGCAAACGGCTAATGAGTGAGCTCTAATAGTGCACAATCGTCGATTTTGTGCTAGACTGCCAGAAGGCCCATTTTTTCAAGAGGATAGACTCCATAGATGTGTGCCGAGGTCAACATAACAGTGAAGAGCAACGTCATGTGAACGATTATTGGATACTGAAGCTGATCCATGACACGAAGAACATATACATACTTTAAGCCCAAGGAAATTCGTATGTAAAATAATAGAACCATGGTGCATGTCTCAGTCTATGCTGCTGATGCCACCAAGCAGGCTGATTATGTGGAAAGAACAGCCGCTGCTTACTAGTGCTGTTACAAGTTGATAGATGGAATTGATACCTTACCAGAGGCCACGGGCAGTCGCCATTTCTGGCGAAGTCATGAAGGTCATCAAGACAAACACTTGAGTGGCAAGGAAAAGAAAAAGAAACAAACTGCACTGCATCCATTACAAGCAACTGCTTACATAAATAAGACAGGGAGTGGCTTGCTGAGCCAGGGAGTAGCAGGACAACCAAGATTTGGCCATTATCAAGGAAATCTTCTCAAACGCGCACGAGATTCAGAGGGGAAAGAGCTCCATCTGGCTTCTAAAAAGGAAAAATAGAGAAATACTGGCTCAGTGGCTGTACTAAGGAAGAGTAGCCCATGTCCCCCAGCAGACAATATTCAAGAAGACATATATAAGACATATTCAAGAACAATATCATTGCCCAGAGGAATGCAAAGGGGGCAAAGGCTTAGTTGGCCAGCCCTCATATCCAGTACTGGCCATAGAAGTCAAAACTTTGCTGTCTGTTGCACCACGGCCGGTTGTGGTGTAACTTTCCAAGACCACTTGTTGATCTCCACCCTGCCTCCACAGATCATATCCCTTCTCTGTTCCGATGTGAGGCTAACTACAGGAGCATTCTCCATGAGATGGGTTTGCATTGCCTGACGATGGTACTTCAAGGTTTTGAATAACCCCTACGGCAAATTTAGTTACAATGCTCTCTGCCTGGGCTTTGGCATAGTGACAATGAAGACTTTAGGTACAAGACAGGGCAAACAGTGACCTTGGCAATGGCTACATGTATGTCACCCACTGCGGCCCCTTGCTGAGAAAGGGCACAAAGTTCAATGGCCAGGACTTTTTCATCAGCCCTGACAGCAAATATATCTACACAAAGGACTTGTCCAGAGCAGAAATATAAACGTACGAGGCGCACAGCAAGAGGGTCCACTACTATTCCTTCAGAAATGATGGTGCAGAAGGACAGTACAACTGGTTTGTCCCATCGGACAGAGGGGGGGGGGTACTAGCAGTGGTTGATGCAGAAAGGCACAGCCAGACTGAACGAAAGCATTGATCTCTATGTTTACTCAATACTGGGGGCGCAAGCCGGTATCAGAAGCACCATCGTTGGTGGGACAGGAGGCACAGAACATCACAGAAAGAGCTGAGTCTTCTCCTTCAAGACAAGGTCGCCAATCTGGCCAAAAAATTGCCAGCTACCAAAGGAGGAAAGACGCGATTGACGCCTCCAAAGTTAAGCTTGATATGCCGTTTCACTGGTTCTGCTCCTGTTGCCAAGCAAGATGCTGATAATCACTGGAAGCATCTAATCACAGGGTACAACAACAAGCTGCAGTACGCTACCGCCGAAATGAGTTTAAGCTACAATGATTGTGTCAACACCGAAGTGAAGAAAAATGTGGCTTACTATATGGAAGGGGCCCCAAATGCACAGAGAGACAAGCTCATGGGTGACAAGCTCCCTGCAGGGGTAAGCCCCTCTCTCTCACCACCCCTACCTCCTGCCCATACACATGCAGGTAAGGGACCCCCTGGCCAGATAGAGGGGTTCACAGGTGACAAGCTCCTTGCATGGGAAAAGTGCCACTCTTACACCAACCCTACCTCTGCCCATTACACTTGCAGGCAAGAAGGTTGCAGCCTGCAATCTCACAACAGAGCCTGATGCTAAACATGAAGCAAAAATGACAGGAATGTTTGTTGGCACGGCGGCTCTTGGAGGGCTATTTCATTATTTGGTACAAGATGGCTCTGTCATATAGGGGGTGGACAACGGCAGGATCTTTGCATCCATGTAGGAAATGCTGGTTGAGTATGAGATATCATACAAGTTGGCAGACTGGCATATACACGGGCCAGGGATTGTTGCCCGCCAGTGTTCTCTTCATCTACGTCCTATCTGTGGGATTCATGTAGGCAGTCTTTTTAGGACAAGATGGCATGCC
Source organism: Ptychodera flava (assembly GCA_001465055.1). Lineage (NCBI taxonomy): Eukaryota > Metazoa > Hemichordata > Enteropneusta > Ptychoderidae > Ptychodera > Ptychodera flava. The sequence continues at coordinate 303,523 of LD346117.1, read as the reverse complement.
AATGGCGGCTGTTCTGATCTCTCCAGCCCACAAACTCACTCAAAAGGAGAAACTCAAGGCATGCATGCGATACTCTGGATCGATGCTCTCCAAAGCCAATGGGCAGAAGAAGGCAATGTCCTATCCTTGATTGACGAGCTATATGCTTTTGTGCAGAACATCTTGTTCACGCCCGTACAAAGTTTATTCTAAGAAGCATCAACACTAGCTATAGAGATGGGCCATCTCATGGCAGTGGCCCTGCTGTTGCCACAGCTCCTTACCAGCTTCTTTGGAAACAAATACTGCCACACAACAACATTTGTCTCAATGGTCGAAAATGTACAGAATGTATTGGAAAAGCAGGCTACCCAGTTGCTACCTTAAGAAGTGGAAGAGGAGGATCCTGTACAAAAGAAAAGATGGTGCCTGCTGTGTGGTGGCAACCAGCCAGAATAGTGATTTGTTGGCAAGCTCTCCACCTTAGAGGCCATTGAGAAAATGAAGCCCCGAGCTCATCAGCAAACATTACACCATCTACAAGACAGTGTTCAATACCCACGTGAGTGAGAACATCATCAAGATCTTCGTTTATTTGGCTAGTAAGGGCCTATGCTGCTTGCAGGGGCAGTCAACGAATCTGAATGCCAACTTTCTTGTCAGTAGTGAGATGAATAAGCTAGAGAAGAGGGCTTTGGCTTACAAGTTGAGATCCGGTCTCATGCTTTTCAGTGCTGGGCTGATCATGGCCAAAACACCAGGGTGCAGCGACTTGCTGTATTTTGAAAGGCTGTCTTCAGGTCACTTGCTGCTGACTTGCAGCCGACTTGCTGCCGTATTTCTCTGTCTCTCACGAACAAGAACTTGCAGATGGTTGTGTGGGACAGAGGAAAGCATTGGATGGAAAAAATAGATGGGCCATGCTCAGTTTTGTCAAGTACTCTGCCCCAAGACCCATGGAGATTCACACAGAGTCACACACCCTCTGTTGAGACAGCCGGCCCTCCTTACTTGCAGACTGTGTACATTGCCCTGAACTATGAAGATGAAGATACGCCGTATCATGTTGACAGAGGTCCATTGGATGGCCCAGATGGATATTGGGGAGAACACGCCTGTCATCCTCAAGGACATGGGCTCCCGTGAGGTCTCGATCCTCTTGGACTACATACCCAGCAGTGAGATGATACTCCGCATCTACCATGTTGTTTGTGGCTGGATACCCGAGTTGCACAAGCCTGCCCATGAGAGGTAGCTAAAGCTCTTCTGTCCCCTATTAGACTAAATATTATAGTTGTCGTCGTAGGTGCAGCACAACGTCTTAGGCACATCCCTCATTTTGGGGATGTGATTTACCCTGGCCACATTTTAGGAGGCAACTGGTTGGTCAGCTCTTGCATTACCGTTTGCGAGGGTGTCTACCCCATTTTCGGTGATCCACCATTCACTATCAAAGGGGGACAGAGGAACCTTGTTAAACCACAAACCAACATAGATAAACTAGAACGCATTCAAAGACAAGCCATCAGATTCATTACTAGAAATTATACATCAAGACAACCAGGCAGCATCAGCAAAATGTTAGCAGAAAATCAACTTCAACCACTACAAGAAAGAAGACAACAACTCCGCTTGACATTTCTGTTTAAAATCACTCAAGATCTCATACCAGCCATTCATCAGGATACATACCTCATTCCACAAAAACCAAAACGCGCAGTTAAACCTCGGAAATTCACAGATTATCATCACAGCAACCCAGTAACTAAATATGCATGTAATAATTCAAAACCATTCCAAATACCACGATCAAACACAGACATTTACAGGAACTCATTCTTTCCACGAACAATCATAGACTGGAACAATTTAAGTGACTCGGTTGTAACATCAGCATCGGTAAACATCTTTAAGGCAGCTGTCCAGTGCGATTAAGCACCTGCCTCTTCCCCGTTGATCATATACCAGTATTGGTGTCTTCAACGTATTTATTCAGATTCAGATTCAGAAGAGCTGTCCATAGATATGGTACCCATAGAACGCAGCAAGTGCATGCTGTGGTGGAACCTCCTCCTCATGGCAGATGAGCCGCATCAGCACACCTTTCAACGCCCTTGACCCTCTTGATGATTGCTCTCCTGACCTATTGGATTGAGAAAATCTTAGGACACAGGCCCACATACTAGACAATAGGGTGCTCAGTGCGCTCATCCTTCGTCTTGCCAAGTTGATTCTGGTTCTCTTGAAGAGGAACTGATCATGAGGGTAGGTGGACGTGTCGTAGAGGAGCCGATGCCTGGCCCTGTTCTGGTAGATGTCAACAGTATGCTAATACTTCAGCTGACTTCAGAGCTCAACCAACCCGGCCGAGCCTTGTACCTTAAGACAACCTGTACGAGTAGAATATTTCGGGCATTGGTCACATTTCACCGTAGATTCCATGCATGCTCACTGGAGGGACAAAAGTAAGCCTGAGCACTGCGGGCCAAGGGGATGCCTGATTGGGCAGTATTCCGCGAAGCATATTTCCGACCTGAGAGCGCTTTCAGTCGGTTGCTATTGATGACAGTGAACATCGTATCAATTTATTTTCAAAAGTACATCGATCGCAATCTGCTCGATTGCCGCTCGTGTAATCAGGTCACCTCATGAATATTTCCACATTTACCTAGCATATGTATTGACGTATATGCCATAACATCAATGTATCTGTTGGTTTCTAGTACTCAAATTAAACCAACGACACTTTTTTCAGTTTTGGTGATACTTTTACGTTTCAGCATATTTTGGCGAACTTTTGCCAAGTTTGGTGCCATTGTGAGCAGGGATAGACCTGCAAGTGAGCAAGACAACACTGTATCAATTTCGGACAAAAGAATATTGATCGATAACGTCCACTACACGATTACAGTTGGGAGAGTCTGTGCCTGTTGTCTCCATTCTGTGTTATTTTTTCAATTTCCTGCAATTTTCATCGTTCATATCGGCCCAAAATTTGTATAAACTACAACAAGTTCAAATGTATTTAATTTGCACAACTTACAATATGCTTACTGATTAAAATACGTCCATTTAAAGCCCTTGTTCTGTATATGTAAATGCTGTCAGATAGCCGTTTTATTAAGAACAGGAGTAACTTTCAGTGATCGGAATAAATACAATGCAAATAAAAACAAGTTTCGTCCAGAAATTCAAAAATCTAAACCCAAATGAATTTTGTATGTCAATCAAATGATCACCATGCCAATTTTCACTGTCATTGATTCAGAACTTAGGAATTTGAACCGGCGAGAAGTGTGCAATCTGTTTGTACATTAGACGCCATTGTTTTCCATGGGAAATTGATGTTATTCGCCTCGTCGTAAAATGAAAAAATATATCGATCTGAAAAAAACGTTGGTTCAACTTTTTCATTTCGCCATTATTTTTTACAATATTTGAGACTACACATCTCATGAAGGTTAACTAAAACTCTATGGTTTTATTTGTGGGGTACACACTTAGGGATAGGTTCGGGCTAGAGAGAGACAGAATAGGCCGGAAGCAGCTTTGTATTGTGTCTTAATATGACCAAGTTCAAATCTATATCTTTATTACTATCACAGGTCCATATATACATTGCAGTATGAATAATCAGTAGGATCAATGAATGACACGACTAACTAATGACACGCCCAATGCATAATCTACATAATTAGTAAAGGAGTTGGTGGGCGGAGCTACACCATACACGTGATTCCCAACATGCTCCCGCCGGCAAGATAAAGTGTTTCGAAAATCTTACACAACTGAATTCACAAATGCAAAAATAACACGAAATAAATCTCAAGAGTAAAGTGTAAATGATAAGGGTAAAACTGCGGAAAGAATAATCTGAGAGATCAATGGCGGTTGGTGTCTGTCTAATCATGCTTGATAAGAAAATACAGCCGGTACGGATTAAATCTTAGATAAAAACTTCAAAGAAAACTCTACTTAGAACTATACTTAATTAAATGCGTATTACAGTACAGGTTTGTTATAAGCTGTAAACACAGAAAAAAAAACTACAAATAAGGGGACAGAAATCCTTTTTGTAAACCTTACATTAATCTCTAATTCAAAAATAAAAACTGTAAGTTACAATCTAACGGATGTTCATAGCGAGTGTCATAATGAAATCACAACTGAAATTAGTTCAAAGTTACAAATATCACAAACTAAAGTAAAAGTCTAAAACTACAAAGCAGTCACTGAAGATAGTGAAAGCGTGTCTGAAACAAAAACTAATACAGAATTGATGACATTTCCTTTAGTCGTTGACGGGCTTTCATAACCGCTTCACGAACTGGTCGTGAACTGTTCACGCTACTATTTGTAGTATGTGCACCTTCGTCAGTGTCGGCTCACGTTTCATTATTTTCAACTTCTGAATTAACTTCTAATGGATACAATTCAGTGATAGGTCTACTAGTTTTGCCGGTACGCGTTCTGATGTAAGCGGAATGCACTAAACCATCATTTCCTTGTTGAATTTTTCAACAATGGCTAGAGACCACCTTATCCGCGGGACAGATTTGTCTTCCACTAGAACAACATCACCCACTCTTATATGATTCTGAATGGCTCCCTTCCCTGAAATTCGATCTTTTTCACGCAATTTGTTGAGGTAATCTTTAGACCATCTTTTCCAGAAATGAGTGTGAATTTTGACTAAATACTCTGATCTCCTCTGGAGACGTTCTTGGCTACCAAATATCGGGTCATTTAGCTCATCTTTATCGATTGAGTAGTATGGCAAAGTTGTAATAAGACGGCCATGCAACAAGTGTGAAGGGGTCAAGGGTGAAAGATCGTTGGTATCAGTGGAAAGATCAACAAATGTGGGGTACACACTTGGGGATAGGTTCGGGTTAGAGAGAGACAGAATAGGCCGGAGACAGCTTTGTATTGTGTCTTAGTATGACCAAGTTCAAATCTATATCTTTATTACTATCACAGGTCCATATATACATTGCAGTATGAATAAATATTAGTATCAATGAACGACACGACTAACTAATGACACGCCCAATGCATAATCTACATAATTAGTAAAGGAGTTGGTGGGCGGAGCTACACCACACACGTGATTCCCAACATTATTTTTTTGAGTTTGACTCTTATTTTTATAAAATGACGAGTTAACGATCGTTTGTGCTGTTGGCTGTATTTTCAAATATTTTCATTTGACTTTTATCTTTCAGGTATTTTAGCAATTTGTACATGAAATTCTTGCTACAATGTCATAATTGAAAGGAAAGAAATGGAATATGGAACTTATTCATCAATATTTTACTGTGCAGCGAGAAAATCCAACGAAATTTTCAACACGACGCGGGAGGTGGATTTTACTCTCTGTACGCGTACAACGTATGTGTGGCGAAAAGTGTGTTGCCCAAAATAGGGCGCCTTTGGGCCGTGGTGGAGTGTTTTGTTTTCCACAAAGTACGTCTTCTACCTGACAGCACTTTCAGCCGGTCGCTAGTGATGGAAGCAAAAATTGTATCAAATTTCTTTTCACTAATATATCGATCGAAATCTGCCAGTATGCCACTCATGTGTTCAGATCACGTTTTGGATATTTACATACTAACCCATATATATTGACGTACATACCATAACATCAATGTATTCGTTGGTTTTCTTGTACTTAAGTTGAATGAACAACATGTTTTAAAGTTTTGGCGATGCCTGTATGTTTCTGCATATTTAGGCGCACTTTGGCCAATTTTGGCGCCGTTGCCAGCTGGGAACGACATGGGTATGGGCGACACAGAATTGTATAAATTTGCGATAAAAGAATATCGATCAATAATGTTCACTCCACGATTACAGTGGAGACACGGAGCCCTTTCGCCTCCGTTTCGTGTTATCTTTTCTAATTTAATGCAATTTTCATCGTTCATATTCACCCAAAGTTGGTACAAAAACATTTCAGACCCCTGATTTGCACATGTAAACGCTGTCATAATGATAGTTTGTTGAGGGCTGCGATATATGTCAGTGATCGGAACAAACAGAATGCAACTAAAATAAGTTTCATGAAGAAATGCAAATATCTAACATTAGGATATTTGAATATGAATCGAAATGTAAAGGCCATTTTTCATCAGCATCAGTTCCTTGAAAAGGATTGGAATCGACGAGAAGTGTGCAACCTGTAAGGTACACTAGACGCACTTTTTTATATGCAATCAAACTTGTTCGAAACATCTAAAATTCCGTTGGGTTAACTTTTTCATTTCACTGTTATTTCTCACAATATTTGAGATAACACATCTCATGAAGGTTCACTATAACTATCGTTTTATTTTTTATTTTTTTTGTTTTCCTCTTATTTTGGGAAATGTCGAGTGTGCGATTGTATATGCTGTTGACTGTGTTTTTACTTATTTTTGCGTATGAATTTTATCGCTTGGGTATTTTAAGAAATCCTCAATGAAACTATTCCCAAGACATCATAATGGAAAGGAAAACATATAAGGAAATGGAATATGTGACTCTTTCATCAATATTAAGCTGTGCTGCAAAGGAATTTTGCGAAATTTTAAACATTGCCTCAAAGGTGGATTTGACTCTTTCTACGCTTAGTCGCCGTATGTGTGGCGAAAAGTTGTATACACTATTGTGAAACAAAATTGGGTAACCTTTTGGTCCCGCAGTGGCTACTGGTCCCCATTACAGATTCACAGTGATAATAACATGGATTGACATGGGTGACACAAGACTGCCCTTTGGAGGCACAAAAAGACCTGAAATATTACTCGTATCAAGCGAATTATCAATACAATGATGAACAGAAAAGGGTACCAAGTTGTGAATGAGTGCCTTTATGACTTCCTAAGAATTGCAGACTCCAAACAAGAATACGAACAAACATTCCAGGTGTTACTACGACTACAACATCGACTCGAATTCACTATAAACTGAAAGAAAGTGTTCGCGCCTACTTATTGTCTAACACTTCTCAGCTTTTAAATAAACACACACAACCGTACATTTTCATTAGACAGTGGCAAACTACAGAAAGTTAGCGACATTCTTACAATATGGCTGTCCAAATGGCGGGCAACAAAACATTAACTTCATCAATTAGTCAGCAAACTCAGCTCGGCAGCAAGAGTTATCCGTGGTGGTCGCTCTTTTCTATAACATCTCATTGACTTGAATAACATCAATCACACCACCATAAGCCTTACACAGTCAATCACCAGCGGACATCAGCTGGTGGGCAAATCTGAGCAAAACTTTAAATGGTACAGCATTCTTCATTGAGGAAACACCGTTGTCACAACAGATCTTCACCATCGACGAGTCCTCTACAGCAGAAGTTGGCATTAACATGTTCACGATGGTCCATGGACCTAACGTTTATTGCGGACGAACATATCACCTTGTAACAATTCTACACGATGCTGCACGCTTGCAAGTGGTGGTACCACTTTTTGGACAAGCACCACATCGTGGCATTGAGCTTTAAAATTGTCTTTATGTCTATTTTTACTAACATGGAAACCAAAAGACAAATGAAATAAATAGAACTTTGTCATTTTAATTAACCTATATGTGTTTGTGTCTGATGATTATTCCAGTAGTTTGTTATGAAACATTCAACATAAAATGAATAGAGGAATTTCAATAAACTTCCCCAAAATTTCAGGTCTGGATATTTACAATCTTTAGTAAAGCCCTTTCTAGTGCCATGTCACTAACCGAACAGTTAAAATAAGTTATCTTAAAGGCGAGCCTCCCTTTAAAAGGACGCGAAGCTATGTCGGCGTTCATTGTGTAAGTGGACACCAAACAGGCAACACACGGACACACGCTCCAGAAAATGCCACTTTTTAGTTTCCCCGGCCACAAAAACGCAGACAGACTGCCAAGCGGTCAGCGCGAAGTTGCTGCTGATCGAACTCTGTGGTTATATTCAAAATCTAACGCAACTGGAAGACAATTTTTTAGGAAATTCGAGCGTTTGTGGTGGGAATTAATGACCGTTGGCGATTGAACCGACCGTAAATCAAACTTTTGTATAAACTCTGTTTGCAGGATTAGCAAAAGGAGACAAAAGGTTGAGATCAGTTTGTGTAATTAATGTTATAGAAATCAAACATCGTACTGGCCAAGTGTTTGACTGGGAGGAGAACTCCACTAATGCGAGAACCTGGGATTGAAAAGTGCGGCTTTAAGCCTTGTCACCATAACCGATTACAGCTATGGAAGTTGCAAATGTGATAAAGAGATGGAAAAAAGACTTCCCTGTAAAGAATTCAAATGCTGAATCCAGGTTTATCTGTATAATGGTGAGTAGCTTGAAAGAGAAGTGATAGAATGCCTCTTTTATTCACTTGCCCGATTCTTTAATACAGCTTATATATAGCGCACTTTGCAAATGTTTAACCGTCGATCGAGCTCAATGTACGGTTAACAAAATTTCTGTAATTTCAAATCAACAACACTCGGTCATGTGTACGTATCTCTCATCAAAAGAGATTATAAATATAGATCGAGGCATGTTCCTAAATAGTTTCAATATAAGAGAAAATTGAAAAATGAAGTTTGAGAAAAAGATTAAAATTAAAAAATCAGCTAGACAATGAGTTGTCCTATCGACATGTTTTCATTATCACAAATCGCGTTCTTGCACACAAGGTCTTTCCTTATATTTAATGTACATCTTACGTGTATGAAGCTTTGATTAATTGTATGCCACTCTCAGAGCTTTAGATCGATAATGTTTTCAAGCTGTGGACATTGGTCCTATGAATTAGTGCCTATTCAGGCCGAAGTATTTCGACAGTGTTACAACTCTTACCTGCAAATATGTTCTTCATTTTCACGGTAAAGGTGCGTCAGAGGATAAGCTGTCCCGCAGTTACTGCACCACTGAGCCTGTGCCGGGAGTAATACCAAACCTAAAATACAGCAAACAAAATACTCAGTTCGGTTTATCACCTAAAAAGGAGTGTTGAAAGATTGCCAGAAGTGAGTAAATTAGACTATACACTAACTTTGACAAATTATATCATTGTCTTTAAGTAACAATTCGCAGAACTGGAATTTTCCATTCAAGTTGCAAATTACTAGTACGAGGCGTTTTGATTGATAAAATCGACAAACGAAATAATCTAGGGGTTATGCACACCTTATAGTTATGTTGACAAAAGTCTCAAAGTATTCGCAAGTACCTCGGTTTTACAGATATAAAAAGACAAATAGACAAATGCCAATCCTGAACATAGGGTGCGGTATAATTCTAACGCTTTTTGCTGGGAATCCTTGGCAACAGTTTATTCCCGTTTCATCTGTTCTATGAAGTAAATGACACAGGTCATATAAGGCCATAAGATAAGGTGTTCGTGTTAGCGTTATCATGTTTGATAAGTGCGCTGTGCAGGTCTCAAAAAGGGTGCAGGAATTCTTGGCTACATCAGCTTATCAGTACTGTAGTGTAAATTACATAGGTCATAGAAGGTTTTGAGATAAAGAGTGTTCGTAATGTCTTTATTATATTGCGATTGATATGTGAGCTTTGTCGTGCCAACCGTACTTAGACAACCGTGTCTAAACCTAGCACTTATCCATATTTCATGAAAGGCGTGCTTATTGATATGTTAACGGATTATATTTTGTGCACATAGGTTCTTGTTGGCTATAAGAAGGCAGGGGGTCATTGAAGATATCATTCACTGAAACGCTGTGAAATTTTCAGTTATTATTTTGCCTTTATAAAATGAAGTTTCTGTTTCAACTTCAATTCTCATATCTAAAACTTAGCTTATATTGTGTTTCAAGACCTATTTATCATTTTGATTTGCGTTCACTTCAGATGTTTGACCTTCTTACAAAAAGTACATGAGGTACAATATGTCAAATGCACGTATCTCACGTGAAACAAAACATTCCAGATGGTTAGATGAAGTAAAAAATACAAATTTATGGCCGTGTTAAAATTTTAGTTTGGAATTGCATAAAAAAGAAAGATTTGGAAATAAAAAGGAGAGGACAGGGCAAGATGAAACTTTCTCAAATATGCCTTACAACCCGTTATCGCAACCTGAGTACCGACTTACAGACACTTTTCATTATTAATTAAGATTTAAAGTTTTCAGTACAACTTGCTCCTTTGTTTATGCTACATTAACCAATAGTATTACGATTCACCGTGGTATATCTCAAGTGATTAGACTTAGATAACCTCACGGATGACTATAGTAGCTGTCGATATCATGAAAATCGGCCTTAACGAATCTTGCACAAAATTTGTTCGCGTTCAATAAACATATCTTCTTCAAAAACATCTAGGCTATACATGTACCTGGAAGCCTGTGTGACATTTAAGACATTCTCAAATTTTTGTCCGTGCTCGTCCGCACTGAAATGCTGTATGAATGAGAGTTGACAACGAAAGCTTAATCAAAGTGAAGTTGAATGGTGATACAAGGCACCGAATATTATTCTTTGACCAATTCTTGGTAGAAATTAATGGATAGAATCTCCGATTCAGTAATAATTGTAGATTCATTTTTGACAAAATTGATAACAAAATATCAATATAGTATTTTTCAGAAGTGTATCGAAGTCTCGTTTAGTCAGTCGGTCAGACTGACCTGAAATAAATTTTACGTGGTCACCACACTGGAGCCAAAAAAGTGGAGGAGTGTTCATGACCGTACTCCCGCAAATGATCGTAAGGTTATCGGAATGACTGGCAAAGTAGACAGTATACTACATCTTTCCTTTTCACCCTATGTTATTTTTAACTTATAAAAAGGGGCAAGTTAAGCGATGTCAGACCATTTACATCTTATCCTTGTTAATATCACAATGTTCGGATACTTTGCAAACCAATCAAACAACTTGAGAAAAAGAAATGGCAAAGAGTCTGTTCATTTTTCAAATCTATCTGCAAATAAACAGACGGCATTCCTGGTGTTTGTTTCTTGTAATTTGCCGTGTAGAGCACGTAAAATACTTCGCACTTAATTAACGTTTACTGTTCTCTGCACTCCTGCGCAGACTGCTTGACACTGGGTGGTCAGATTTAGATGTGCTGATAAGGAACCTTCAATATGTATATCTTAAAGGCGCCCTTCTCAATCCCAGGTTCTCGCATTAGCGAATGTGTCAACAGCCCATTAACAGTTTGTCATTCTTTTGTTTTCCATTGAATATTTCATCAAGTAAATAATATTTATATTAGATAAATCTGATAATTGAGTTGGGGCTTTAACAACACCCCGTTCAATTGATATTTTGCAATGCATACGCTTAAGCAATGGGTGACTGATCGACTTTCAGTAGGGATGGTGTCACACATGATTGAAGAATCACCGACAATACAAATAAATGACACACAAAACTTGGAAATAATTGAAACGGAACTAATAAAACGATTGAAGGATATAAAATAGAACAGAATCTCAGTGAAACTCCTTCAATTCAATCATGTAATTTTCACATAAACACTTACAGCATGATGTCAGAGTCACATTTTATACCCTGTAGAATATCAATGCACTTTACATCGCAGTCTGCGGTAAACTATGAACAATTTCTTACCTGAACTGTGTGTCAGTAGTAGCTATCGACATCATGAAAATCGGCCTTAACGAATCTTGCACAAAATTTGTTCGCATTCATTACACATATCTTGTTAGTCCCCACGGACACCGTCCGGGGGGACTTATAGGTTTGGTCATGTCCGTGCGTGTGTGCGTCCGTGCGTCCGTGGGTCCGTGCGTCCGTGCGTCCGTCCGTTCACGCAGATATCTCAGACATGCCCAGGTCAATTTCTTTCAAACTTTGCACAAAGATAGTACCCTACCCCATACAGATGCACGTCCATTTGTTTCACAATGCGATCAAATTTGGCCGTGTTAGAGGACTTTTTAGTTTTCACCTCCATAGACTCCCATGTA
>LD346117.1:268071-289791 GCA_001465055.1 Ptychodera flava | reverse complement strand
ATATACACTCCAGTGATACTTCTTAATGACCACATTTCCCTGCCCCATCAAGACTAATACTCCCCTATTACAAGTGGGGACTATGTCATTGTCAATGACTTGTTCATAAACACCTAGGCCTTACAGGTGTCTGGAAGTAATAACAAAGTGTTTTAAAATGATTTTAAATATGCGGGAAGTGGGGGAATTGTGAATGACCTCGTGAAGAAATTTAGAATGTTTTCGAAAAAGGTCATGTGAAAGTAAAGAAAAGGGTATTTTGTAGGATAGTTGTCTATGTGACAATCCTGTGAACAACACCTGGGATACTATCTTGGATAAATCATCAAAGACTGGCCGTATAGTGGCTGTGTAGTTTCATGATAGTAATCAAATGAAACTGTGTGACAAAATATGTAACTGTACTTAGCTTCGTTAAGACAATTCAAAAACTATATGGCTAAAATCGTCATATTTGAACATAAATATTCCCATTTGCCTGAAAACGTAAAGGACGCTAGTTTTTAAATAGCCCTTGAAATAAAGAAATCCAGAATATTGTCGCAGGCGATCAAAACTTACCTAGTCTTCAGCATTCTTAAATACAACAATGATATCCTGTCAGTGGAAAAACGAATCTTCTATCTTTTTTGACGACGCAAAGACTATAATGATACTGTAACATTTTGCTTAACGATCTTTAAGTTAAAGTACCAGTTCGGGAGCGTAGTGCTTCCAGTAACTGGAAGTGCCACACAAGTTGTCGTTTGTAAAACAAGTTTTGACCTTTTTTACCAAGAGCAACAGTGATCATGAAAACTCTGCTATCTAATTTGCTCTATTCTAGAAAGTGTACTATTTACAATAAGTTTCCAAATCTACGTATTACAATAAACGAACGACTTAGTGTACAGCATTGATTAAATGCAGATACATGTTATGGGACAAAAACTACTGTCAAAACAGGGCAATATGATGAATCAACACGAAGCATGAGTCATCGTAAACCTCTAGCTGTTTGTAATAACTTACGTATCATTAAAACAATATTTCATAGTTAATCAACGCAAGACAATCAGTTACTTTAAGATTGTGAGTGTAAAAAGGCTTGGCTAATCTCGGGAATCTGCATCTGCTGACAGACATCAAGGAAATAATTATAGAAACACAATGTGATCTCTGAGGTTTCTATAGGCCAAGTTATCCAATGGGTTTATGATAAACACCCGAAATCATGGGGGAAGGATGAAGACGCCGTTACACTAGAAGGTATGCTGATAACTATATACCAATTATCAGAAAACGTCATAGTAGGGTTTCTGTTCCGAAACCATTATATAATCTCTGTATCTGCTGGTGTTGCCTGATGCCGTTGCAGTTGTTGTATTTGTTACAGAGTCTGCGATATATCCTGACGATTGTACACTGCCAAGTTTAGTCCAAGCAAGAAAGGGTTTGTTTCCTTCGGCAGAGATACGTTGTGATCTGTTACTTCCCTAACAGGAGTGCCACGGCTGTACGCTTTATAACACTGGCAGGTTAGTGATGTGGCTTTTGTGCTTGAGCTAAAATATGTATTCCTCTCCATTTCACCGATTTGGCAGTAATTAGAACAGCACACAAAAAGGAAATCATAGATCCCAAGACGCAGGTAATCCGACTTGTTATGTTTTTATATTATTAGAGAGAATGCACAAATAATTCTTTGATCAGTAGTGAGCTCCTCTCCGAATCTACATGTTGTCTGGAGATTATTTCCCTCTTGAAATCAAACACAGTACTGATGTATTTTCCACTAGCAGAAAACAGAGTTTTGATTCATAAACTTTTAAAGCCCACTTAAGTTGCCTGTCATTCCAACTCACGAGTCTTTCTTACAGGCACTTTGAGGGGTCAACTATTGTAGCGTACGTGTGACATCATCAGTACTCTAATGACAATGCAAAAAGATTAATACTACTAATGTGATTTCTCAACAAGGGCAAAGATGAAAACTCACCTGATAGCATGTTGCTGGGCGTAGAATTTCTAGAAGCCAGATTTATAATCGAGGTGCTCACACAATGGATTTCGAAACAGGCCGATAAGAATGCTATGTCTGAGTGCTAAATTGATCTTCACAATGTGACAGCCGTAAGAATTAAAGGTTGAGGGTTATCATCCCGTCTCTTTACATACACCCGGTTACCGTTCTCTCAAATGCGTGACAAAAGAACATTGATTTCTCTGTTTGACAGATGAAAAGAAATTGTAAGGATATCGGATAGTTTACAAAATTCTCGTTTTCTAAATACTTCTTGTAACAAGCTTAATGCAAATTACAGTGTCACTTACATTTCGAAATTCTCTGCACTTTAGTTTTGGACATGTCAGGTCACTTTATTTTATCAATAGACAATTAATTAAAAAATCTCATTCTATAAAACAAAAGAAACTTTGAATGACAAAATTTTAATATTGCTTCTTCTCAAGTAATTTGATTTGTTTGCAAAGTAGCCCGAACATAGTGATATAAGCCAGGATAAGATGTAAAGGGTCAGACATCGCTTAACTTGCCTCCTTTTTACAAGTTAAAAATAAAATAGGGTGGAAAGAAAATACGTAGTACACTGTCTTCTTTACCAACCATTCCGATAATCGTACGATCATGTACGGGGGGTACGGTCATGAACTTTTTGTAAGGATTTGTGTTCCCACTGTGCAAAATATAGATCATTTTTAAAATGTTTATCATCCTATATTACTAGATATGAGCAAGTTATCAATTAAATTAAAAACGAATCTTGATGCAGTAAGAGTAGTACCAGTTTATGCAAAGCAGCAGTGTTCTTGTTGTGAAATTTGTCAAGATAGAAAGTGTTCAGACGTTGGAGAGGAAAATATCGGAGACCATTGTAGTTTAAAAATCCGAACCTTCCGAACAGCCTGTCTGATTTTGGTCATTCAAAGTTTCTTTTGTTCTATACATTGAGAGTTTTGAATTATATGACTTTTGAACTTTCCGATATCCTTACAATGCTTTTCAGCTGTGAATCAATAATTTTTGTGACGCATTTGCGAGAACGGTAACCGGGTGTTTGTAATGAGACGGGCTGATAACCCGCATTCTTTTATGCTCACGGCTGTCACATTGTGAAGATTAATTTACCACTCAGACATAGCATTCTTATCGGCCTGTTTCGAAAACCATTGTGTGAGCACCTCGATTATAAATCTGGCTTCTAGAATCTCTACGCCCAGCAGTTTGCTATCAGGTAAGTTTTCATCTTTGCCCTTGTTGAGAAATCACATTAGTAGTATTAATCTTTTTTGCATTGTCATTAGAGTACTGATGATGTCACACGTACGCTACAATAGTTGACCCCTCAAAATGCCTGTAAGAAAGATTCGTGAGTTGGAATGACAGGCAACTTAAGTGGGCTTTAAAAGTTTATCAGTCAAAACTCTGTATTTTGCCCGTGGAAAATACATCTGTTCTGTGTTTGATTTCAAGAGGGAAATAATCTCCATTATACTACATGTTGACTCAATGGGGAGCTCACGAGTGATGAAAGAATTTGTTCATTCTCTGCAATGATATAAAAAGGATAACAAGTCGGATTACCTGTGTCTTGGGATCTAAGATTTCCTTTTAGTGTGCTGTTCTAATTACTGCCAACTTTGTTAAATGGAGAGGAATACATATTTTAGCTCAAGCACAAAAGGCCACTTCACTAACCTGCCAGTATTATAAAGAGTACAGCAGTGGCACTCCTGTTAGGGAACTAACAGATCAAAATATAACTCTGGTGAAAGAAAACAAACGCTAACTTGCTTGGACTAAACTTGGCAGTGTACAATCGTCAAGAGATATCGCAGACACTGTCACAGATACAACAACTGCAATGGCATCAGGCAACTCCGGTAGAAACACTCTCAACATAAATGGTTTCGGAGCAGAAACTTTACTCTACCTATTTCTGATTATTGGTACATGTATACAGTTATCAGCATACTTTTTAGTGTAACGCCGTCCACATCCTTTCCCCGTGAGTTTGGGTGTTTATCATAAACCCATTGGATAACTTGGTCTATAGCAACACCAGAGATCACATCGTGTTTCTATAATTATTTCCTTGATGTGTGCAAGCAGATGCAGCTTCCTGAGATTTGCCAAGCCTTTTAACACTAACAGTCTTAAAGCAAATGATTGCCTTGTGTTGAGTCACTGTGATATATGGTTTTAAGTTATTACAAATGGTTAGTGGTTTACGATGACTGACGCTTCGAGTTGATTCATCATCTCATCCTGTTGTTTGTCCATTAACAATTTCCGACTACACAAAGTGGTTTGTTAATTGTAATTCGTAGATTTCGAAACTTAATGGCAAAAAGTGCACTTTCTTAAATAGAGCAAATTAGATAGCAGATTTTTTGATCACTGTTGCTCTTCGTAACTGTATAAGCTCTAGTTCTGGAAGCACTCCTATCCAGAACTTGTACCTCAACTCAAAGATCGATATGTAAAATTTAACACTATCATAATAGTCTTTGCTTTGTCAAAAGTGATAGAAAATTCGTTTTCCAATAGACTTGATATCAATTTGTATTTCAGAATGCTGAAGACTAGGTAAGTTTTGATCACCTGCAACAATATTCTGGACTTCTTTATTTCAAAGGCAATTTAAAACCCAGCGCCTTTACCTTTTCAGGCAAATGGGAATATTTATGTTCAAATATGACGATTTGCAGCCACAGAGTTACTGAATTGTCTTAAAGAAGCTAAGTACAGTTACCCATTATGTCACACAGCTTCATTTAACTACTATAATCAGACTGCACAGCCACTATACGGCAAGTCTTTGATGATGTATCCAAGATAGTATCCCAGGAATTGTTCACAGGACAGTCGCATGGACAGCTATCCTACAAAATACCCTTTCCTTTACTTTTACTTGATTTTTTTTACCAAAAATTTCAAAATTTCTTCACAAGGTCATTTTCCCTTCCCGCACTTCCTGCATACTTTAAATCACTTTAAAACACTTTGTTGTTACTTCTAGATACCTGTACGATCTTCATGTTTATGAACAAGATATGTCTACAGAATGTGAACAAATTTTGTGCAAGATTCTTTAAGGCCGATTTTCATGATATCGTCAGCTACTGCTCTCACTCTTCAGGTTTTCTACGTCATCGCACACGATTGAGGTAACACATTGTTAGTTTCACCTAGACTCATGTGTAAAATGAATTGACATTCTACAGAGCACAAAATGCGACTCTGACCTTACGCTGTAACTTTTTATATGAAATTAACATAATGGAATAGAAGCACTTTCTTTCAGAGAGATTATGTCCCGTTGAATATCCTCCTATCGACTTGTTAGTGCCTTTACAATTATTTCAAAGTTTTATGTAGCGTGTATTTATATTGTCCGCGATTGTTTAATCCTGTGTGACGTTATCCTTAGTAAAATGTCGATCATTTCCACATTTTCTAAATGTGTGTGTTGCAACATTTTAACAGGAGACCAAAAACCGGGCGATTGTTAAAACTATACACATTGAAGTTTCATTAATATAACAACACATGAGTGAAGAGAAAAGTAAACGTTAGGTTTGAAATATTGCATGTGCTCTACATTGCCAATTAAAAGAAACACACGCAAGGAATGCCGCCTGTATATTTGCAGCAAGATTTTAAAAAATCGACCGAATATTTACTATTGCTCCTTCTCAAGTAATTTGATTGGTTTGCAAAGTAGCCCGAAACGCGAACATAGTGATATAAGCCAGGATTAGATGTAAAGGGTCAGACATCGCTTAACTTGCCTCCTTTTTACAAGTTAGAAATAAAATAGGGTGGTATGGAAATACGTAGTACACTGTCTACTTTGCCATCCATTCCGATAACCTTATGATCATTTGCGGGTGGTACGGTCATGAACATTCCTTCAGTGTTTTTATAACTAGTGTGAGGACCACGTACTTTTTTTTAACAGGTTAGGCTATCCGACTAACATTTTAACGTAACTTTGATACAAGTCTGAAAAGAGACTATGTAGATATTGTTTATAGTGTTTTTTACCCAAAAATAAACCAATAATTGTTACAGATTCGGAGATTCTGTTGATCAATTTCCACGCAGGCTTGGTTATAAAATAATATTCAGCACCTTGCATCACCATTCACCTTCACTTTGAATAATATAATGCTGTAAAATGTCATTCATATTGCATTTACATGTGGAAGATCACGGACAAAAGAGTAAAATGTCTCAAATGTCACAGCTTGATTCAACACTTCTTAAAATGGTTCTTCGGAATTTCAAGTCCCCAGGCACCGATATAACTCATTGAGACAATTCTAGTATATTGATGAGTTTAACTTAGTTTTTGTAAGGATTTGTGTTCCCACTGTGCAAAACATAGACCATTTTTAAAATGTTTATCATCCTATATTACTAGATATGAGCATGTTATCAATTAAATTAAAAACGAATCTTGATGCAGTAAGAGTAGTACCAGTTTATGCAAAGCAGCAGGGTTCTTGCTGTGAAATTTGTCAAGATAGAAAGTGTTCAGACGCTGGAGAGGAAAATATCGGAGACCATTGTAGTTTAAAAATCCTAACCTTGCGAACAGCCTGTCTGATTTTGGTCATTCAAAGTTTCTTTTGTTTTATACAATGAGATTTTATAATTAATTGTCTATTGATAATATAAAGTGACCTGATATATCCAAACATTGAGATTGTAACAAGAAGTGTTTACAAAACTGGAATTTTGTAAACTATCCGAAATCCTTGCAATTGATTTTCAGCTCTGTAACTGAGAAATTAGTGATCTTTTTTTCACGCATTTGAGAGAACAGTAACCGGGTGTATGTAATGAGACGAGCTGATAACCCACAACCTTTTATGCTTACAGCTGTCACATGGTAAAGAATAATTTAACTCTCAAACTCTCAGACATAGCATTCTTATCGGCCTGTTTCGAAAACCATTGTATGAGAACATCGATAATATACCTGGATTCTATAATCTCTACGTCAACAAACATGCTATCAGGTGAGTTGTCATCTTTGCCCTTGATAAGAAATCACACTAGTTAACGATAACAAGTTTCGAAACCGGCTGTGACATTTGACACATTGTTGAATATCCTCTCATCGAATTGTCAGCGCCGTTAAAATGATATCCAATTCTAGTGTAGAATTTATTTCTATTGTCCGCCATTCCTTAATCCTGTGTGGCGTTATCCTTAGCTAAATATCGATCATTCACCCATAGCTAAACTTGTGTGTTGCAACATTTTAACTGAGATAAAATATTTGTGATGCGTGTGTCAGTAGTACACTGTAAAAATAGCGGACGCTAGACGCGTCTTTACGCGTTCAAAATGTAGATGTCGGTGTTCAAATTTGAACGGCTAGTGTTAATATTGTTAACCCCAGTGTTCATATTATTAACAATGGTGTTCTAAACCTGTACACGATGTGTTAACAACCATCTCCTTCAAGTGTTCAAATACTTAGCATTACAGAAATTTTACGATACTGTAAAACAATTAACAATCTTTAGTGTTTTTTACTTTACTATGGCTATATTAAATTTACTACTGCCTCGCTGTCCGGCAAACGTACACGGATTTTGATGTAACGAATTTGCCACTAAGTGAAAAATATCTCTGGACTAAAATTGCTGAAAGCATGTTTTTTGAAAAAAGGAAGTATACAAAATAATTTTACACGTTTATTACGAAATGAAATTTTGAAATTTTGAAAAGAAAATCAGATAACCACCATGAACGTTTTAATTTCAACATCGGCGTGCAAGAGGCGTTTTACTCCTAAATACTAGGTGTTCAAGTTTAGTGCCTTTTCTTATCCTGCCATTCATCAAAACGGAAGTTGCGACATTTTTCTTGTAAAGTCGCACGCTGAAGTCGTGATCGTGCTGAGCAAGACCAGAAAGGGTAAGTTTTCTCTCCAAAATAGTAAAAGGTGTTAAATTTTGAAGTACCTGTATTATTATCTTTTGAAATTATTTGTATAGTACTTTGTATAGATTGTATAGATTTGGATATATCAGGTCACTTAATACTATAAATAAACAATTAATTATAAAATAGCATTGTATAAAACAAAAGAAACTTTAAATGACCAAAATCAGACAGGTGCGGATTTTTAAACTACAATGGTCTCCGATATTTTCCTCTCCAACGTCTGAACACTTTCTATCTTGACAAATTTCAAAACAAGAACACTGCTCCTTTGCAAAAACAGGTACTACTCTTACTGCATCAAGATTCGTTTTAAATCTAATTGATAATATGCTCATATCTAGCAATACAGGATGATGAAAATTTTAAAAATGGTCTATATTTTGCACAGTGGGAACACAAATCCTTACAAAAACTAAGTTACCACTGATCAATATATACAGGAATCGTCTCAATGAGTTATATCAAGGCCTGGGGACTTCAAAATTTAGCCGAACCATTTTAAGAAGTGTAGAATCAAGCTGTGACATTTGAGACATTTTCACATTTTGTCCGTGCTTTTTCACATGTAAATGCTATATGAATGACAGTTGACAGAATATTCTTATTCAAAGTGAAGAAGAATGGTGATGCAAGGCACTGAATATTATTTTATAACCAAGCCTGCGTGGAAAATGATCAACAGAATCTCCGAATCTGTAACAATTACTGGTTTATTTTTGAAAAAGAAACTATAAACAATATATACATAGTCTCTTTTCAGATTTGTGCCAAAGTTACGTTATAAAAGTTAGTTGGATAGCCTGACCTGTTAAAAATATTACGTGGTACCCACACTAGTTCCCAAACACTGGAGGAATGTTCATGACAGTACCCCCGCAAATGGAAGGTTATTTGAATGACTAGCAAAGTATATACTACGTATTTTCTTTCAACCCTATTTTTTTTAACTCGGAAAAAGGAGGCATGTTGAGTGATGTCTGACCCTTTATATCCAATCCTGGTTAATGTCACTGTGTTCAGGATACCTTAAAAACCAATCAAAAAACTTGAGACGAAGCAATAGCAAGACTTCGGTTGATTTTAAAAAATCTTACTGCATATATACAGGTGGCATTCCTTGCGTGGTTTGCTTGTAATTGGCCGTGTAGAGTACATACAATACATCCCACGTAACGTTTACTATTCTCTCCACTCATGCGATCACAGGCGACCCAAACATTATTATTGAATTTTTCACACTGTTTTCTCTATCATTTTCTCTCCTTTCTTCATGCTCTGACTTATCAGAGGTTGGTCAACATCGGAAAGATAGTGATGTTAAAGCCACACTTTTCAATCCCTGGTTCTCGCATTAGTGGAGTTCTCCTCCTAGTCAAACACATGGCCAGTACGATGTTTGATTTCTATAACACTAATTACACAAACTGATTTCAATCTTTTGTCACCTTTTGCTAATCCGGCAAACAGAGCTTATATAATCGTTTGATTGACGGTCCGGTTCAAATTGCCAACAGTCATTTATTCCCCAGCACCACACTCGAATTTCCTTAAAAAACGTCTTCCAGTCACGTTAGAATTTGAATATAACCACTGAATTCGATCGGCAGCAGCTTCGTGCTGACTGCTTGGCAGTCTGTCAGCGTTTTTGCGGTCGGAAAAAACTAAAAAGTGGCATTTTCTGGAGCGTGTGCCCTCATGTTACCTGCTTGGTGTCCACTTACACAATGAACGCCGCCATAGGTTGGCGCCCTTTTAAAGGGAGGCTCCGCCTTTAATGAAAAAGGAGTAACCATTCCAATCTTTCGCGATGTTGACCAACCCGTAAAATCCCTGATAAGTTCACGGATTAGCATAATTAGTTGTGTTGACTAATTAATTACAGCATTGTGCATGGGAGATATACGTCCTTGTAATGGAGTGTAAAATAAATTAAGAGTCACAGAGGGTAGGTTAGGTTATATAAACCATTTATTTTATTTACTGTGATAAGTCACAGCATGAAGAAAGGAGAGAAAATGATAGAGAAAACAGTGTGAAAACTAAGTAATACTTTTAGGGTCACCTGTGATGCGATTTGGTAGTAAGGAAGCTTCAATGTCTATAGTTTTAACAATAGCCCGTTTGTGGCCTTCTGTTAAAATGTTGCAACACATTAGTTTAGAAAATGGGTCAATGATCAACATTTTGCAAAGGATAACGTCACACAGGATTAAGGAATGGCGGACAATAGAAATAAATTCTACACCAAACTTGGATATCATTTTAACGGCGCTGACAATTCGATGAGAGGGTATTCAACAATGTGTCAAATGTCACAGCCGGTTTCGAAACTTGTTATCGTTAACTAGTGTGATTTCTTATCAAGGGCAAAGATGACAACTCACCTGATAGCATGTTTGTTGACGTAGAGATTATAGAATCCAGGTATATTATCGATGTTCTCATACAATGGTTTTCGAAACAGGCCGATAAGAATGCTATGTCTGAGAGTTTGAGAGTTAAATTATTCTTTACCATGTGACAGCTGTAAGCATAAAAGGTTGTGGGTTATCAGCTCGTCTCATTACATACACCCGGTTACTGTTCTCTCAAATGCGTGATAAAAGATCACTCATTTCTCAGTTACAGAGCTGAAAATCAATTGTAAGGATTTCGGATAGTTTACAAAGTTCCCGGTTTTTAATCACTTCTTGTTACAATCTCAATGCAAATTACAGTGTCATGTAAACTTATGTTTCGAAATTCTATGCATCTAAGTTTTGGATATGTCAGGTCACTTTAAATCATTAATAGACAATTAATTATAAAATCTCATCGTATAAAACAAAAGAAACTTTGAATGACCAAAATCAGACAGGCTGTTCGCAAGGTTCGGATTTTTAAACTACAATGGTCTCCGATATTTTCCTCTCCAACGGCTGAACACTTCCTATCTTGAAAAACTCCACAACAAGAACACTGCTGCTTTGCATAAACTGGTACTACTCTTACTGCATCAAGATTCGTTTTTAATTTAATTGATAACTTGCTCATATCTAGTAATATACGATGATAAAAATTTTAAAAATGGTCTATATTTTGCACAGTGGGAACACAAATCCTTACACAAACTAAGTTACCACTGATCAATATATATAAGAATTGTCTTAACGAGTTACATCATGGCCTGGGGACTTCAAAATTCAGCCGAACAATTTTAAGAAGTGTTGAATCAAGCTGTGACATTTGAGACATTTTCAGATTTTTGTCCGTGCTCTTCCACATGTAAATGCAATGTAAGTGACAGTTGAGGGCATAATCTTATTCAAAGTTAAGGTGAATGGTGATGCAAGGCACTGAATATTATTTTATAACCAAGCCTGCGTGGAAATTGATCAACAGAATCTCCGAATCTGTAACAATTATTGGTTTATTTTTGAAAAAGAAACTATAAACAGTATATACATAGTCTCTTTTCAGATTTGTGTCAATGTTACGTTAAAAACGTTAGTCGGACAGCCTGACCTTTAAAAATATTAAGTGGTCCCCACACTAGATCCCAAACACTGAAGGAATGTTCATGACCGTACCACCCGCAAATTATCGTAAGGTTATCGGAATGGCTGGCAAAGCAGACAGTGTACTACGTATTTTCTTTTCACCCTATTTTATTTTTAACTTGTAAAAAGGAGGCAAGTTAAGCGATGTCTGACCCTTTACATCTTATTCTGGCTTATATCACTATGTTCGGGCTACTTTGCAAACAAATCAAATTACTTGAGAAGAAGCAATATAAAAAATTTGGTCGATTTTTAAAAATCATACTGCAAATATACAGGCGGCATTCCTGGCATGTGTTTCTGGTAATTGACCGTGTAGAGCACATACAATACTTCAAACTTAACCTTTACTTATCTCTTCACTCATGCGATGTGATATTAATTAAGCTTTCAATGTGTATAGTTTTAACAATAGCCCGATTTTTGGTCTCCTGTTAAAATGTTGCCACACACACATTTAGACAATGGTGAAATGATTGACATTCTGCTAAGGATAACGTCACACAGGATTAAAGAATCGCGAACAATATAAATAGGCGCTACACAAAACTTGGAAATAATTGTAAAGGCACTGACAAATCGATTGGAGGATATTCAACAGGAAATAATCTCTCTAAAAGAAAGTGCTTCTATTCCATCATATTAATTTCATATAAAGAGTTACAGCATAAGGTCAGAGTCGAATTTTGTGCTCTGTAGAATGTCAATTCATTTTACACATGAGTCTAGGTGAAACTATGAACAATGTGTTACCTCAATCATGTGCGATAACTTAGAAAATCTGAAGCGTGACAGCAGTAGCTGATGATATCATGAAAATAGGCCTTAACGAATCTTGCACAAAATTTGTTCGCATACCGTAAACATATCTTGTTCATAAACATGAAGGTCGTACAGGTATCTAGAAGTAATAACAAAGTGTTTAAAGTGATTTAAAATAATCGCAATCATACCAATCAGTAATCCAATAATACTAGGTCAGAATTCGTAAGACAATAGTTGTAAACATAGACACAAAATAGTACAGAACAGACAGTAAATAGACGGTACACAAACAAAGTCAAATTCTGATTGAAAATATGCGGGAAGTGCGGGAAGGGGAAATGACCTTGTGAAGAAATTTTGAAATTTTTGGAAGAAAAGTTATGTGAAAGTAAAGGAAAGGGTATTTTCTAGGATAGCTGTCTATGTGACTGCCCCGTGAACAACTCCTGGAATACTATCTTGGATACATCATCAAAGACTGGCCATATGGTTGCTCAGCAGTCTGATGAGAGTAATTAAATGAAACTGTGTGACATAAAGTATAACTGTACTCAGCTTCTTTAAGACAATTCAGTAACTCTGTGGCTGCAAATCGTCATATTTGAACATAAATATTCCCATTTGCCTGAAAAAGTAAAGACGCTGGTTTTTAAATTGCCCTTGAATAAAGAAGTCCAGAATATTGTTGCAGGTGATCAAAACTTACCTAGTCCTCAGCATTCTGAAATACAAATTGATATCCAGTCTATTGGAAAACGAATTTTCTATCACTTTTATTATGATAGAATTAATTTAGATGACGATCTTGGAGTTGAGGTACAAGTTCGGGATAGGAGTGCTTCCAGTAATTGGAGCTGACACTGTTACATAAACATTTACAGCATGACGTCAGAGTTGTATTATATGCCCTGTGAAATACCAATTCACTTTAAGTAGGAGTCTGGGTAAAGTATTAAGAATTTGTCGCGTAATTTGTGTGGCGTGTATCTTTGTAATTATGTAAGTATTATCTTATATTTAAGTCTAGGCTGTAATGATGCTGCGTCC
Source organism: Ptychodera flava (assembly GCA_001465055.1). Classification (NCBI taxonomy): domain Eukaryota; kingdom Metazoa; phylum Hemichordata; class Enteropneusta; family Ptychoderidae; genus Ptychodera; species Ptychodera flava. Next base: position 276,474 of record LD346117.1, on the reverse strand, counting down.
ACAAATTATGACAAGAGGGGCGGGGCTTGAAAAGTTTAGGAGGAATTTGAAAATTTTGGGTAGTAGGGGGGGGGGGCTTGAAAGTTTTGCTCTGCTTATGATAGGGGACCTGAAAGTTTTGGGTTCCGTTTAGGTCTCCTTGACATTTTTAGTGTACAAAGGTTAGAAAGTAGGCCCTAATTAAATAATAAATGAATAACATTATTATGCCTTCCAATGGTTCAAATGTTCGTTAGAATTAAAAAAACAATATGATCATTTTCTAGCATTTCATGCCAATTATTTCAAAAAATCTAACAGTGTATAGATGCCCTTGAAATTTCACAAGTAAAAAACAAGCAGGCCTTATAAAGGGGCAGAAGCTGCAAATATGCAACAACGCGATGTCTTCAGTACAATTTCGTGTTTCTCTACAGCATGCTTAAACATACAACGTTCAATTTGCCAGCAAATCCTGTACAAGAAAACGCTATCAGTGATGATTAGAGTCCAGACGAGTCCAGACAGTAAGTCATTTGTCAATGATACAAGGTGGACAGTTCTACATGTAAGGAGTAGAATGAGAACGGACTTGAATAACATGAACAACAATATTGTCAAAATTATCAAAGTTAACTCTGAAACTACCCTCACCTGCTACTGTCTACGGGCGGTGTCAGTCTCACTGTATAACACAGACAGCTCTGACACTTATGTAGCTTAAGGAGAGTTTACGTCATATGATCCCCATGACAGTGAAATATACTTATACATAAGATTAGTCCGGAGACAATACATGAAAGGCCAGGATACTTGGCAGTTATCAATAGTCGGTGCCCAAAATTGATACAAGGCTAACCACCGTTCATAAAAATCTTGAAAATGGTAAACAAAAAGAATTCTTCTCCAGCTCCTTAAATGTCATTGTATATTTTACATCTATTCCTAAAGGGCAATCTATATTTATAAATTTAAAACGAAGTCCATTTCTTTCAACGCCACTTTTGTAGTTTATTTTTTAGTTTTTTAAATCATCTTGAATTGTTGTAAACTTATTCACACAACCTAAGAATTACTAGAAAGCATTTGCAAGCAAAACTGAAGTTCCAGAGACCAGAGCTGAAGTTTCCCGATAATGATAGGATAGGCAATCTTCATTCCGATGTCGATTTCAAGATTCACTCCAATATATATCATTTTTCTGCAATGACAGAAAACTTTCTTGATTTTGCAGATAAAAAATCGAACACTATGTCCGCATCCTTTGTCCTACGTTTCCTATTTTACCAACTCCTTTTACAGTTTTTAGCAATACATACTATCTTTCTTTTTTATTGCCTTCAAGTACTCACAAATTTATGTTCAGCTCTAACCTCGTATGATTCATATGTATTTCTTTATCAGTGAATTTGAAATATTAAATTCAGGTCAGGTAAATTCTATTTTTTTTTAAATTGACTAATTTAAAAGTAGGAACTCGAGGATCTGGGACAAGCTGAATACAATTCAGACAATATTAAGCTTGGAGCACAGCAGAAGAAAAGCAGGCAACTATAACTTATAAAGTCTAGGAAAGAAATTTAAATTTTACGGCCAGAAATATGAGTGATATGTTCTCGTATAGATTTCTTACAGAGCTGTGATGAAATAGATCTTGATCAGTTGAAAAATAAGCTAACTGCATCTGAAATGTGTAAAAACTAAGAATATTCCTGATAGTTACCATATCAAAACACGATCATTACCACAAACTAACATTTTTACATTGAAGCATGAAAAAAGTTGATTTGTTCTTTAGCATTCACTCTGCAAAGGAAATATAATTGCAAACAAGAGGAATGATGCGTAAGATTTTGTTGACTTGTATACTCACAAGTGTCTCCATATCACTACGTGTACAGGAGAGGAAATTCAAACATAAAGCAGATAACAACTGAAAATACTCACTTGTGTCAGTATATATTACAGTTGCCTATAAATCAAAACCTTTGTAACATGTTTGCAACTTCATTGAAAGTGTTATGATCAACACCATGATAAATATTCACTACACATTAATTCAAAAGGTCATTACGTATACAAATATTTAATTAGCTGAAATCAATATACCAAATTGCTTTGACTGATGTCATTTTTTACCACTTCATATACAAATATAATTTAGAAACATTGGTCAATTTAGATATTATATATATTACTAATTATGAAAGTTCATTAAATATGCAAATCAGAAATTGGCTAAAGAAAAAATGCTTAAATACTTTCAATAATGTTAAATCATAGTATCTTCAATATACATACAATGTTTCGTTTTGATAGAGTCAATTCAAATATATGTCAATTCTCTCGGGCTGGAGCATAATTTCCGCTCCGTTGACATACGCAAAAATCAAGCTATAACAAATTACGCTAGGAAACCGCGGAAGTGTGAATGGGGTTTATTATTGAGAACATGTTATCATAGTTAGCCAATCACGAATCTCTTTTACAAAGTCATGTCGGGTCGTACACCACAGAACAGGTCCTTATTGTCTGTGTCGGGCTCTGAGATTCTCTTGTTTCGTTGCATCTGTTCCGATATATGTAGCATTAAGTCCGACAGCTTTCAAAATTTTGACAGTTTTTCTGTCATGATCGAGAGCAGCTGCGACACCATGTGAATACTATGGCTTCGGTATGAACACAAGGGACTACAGCCTGCAATGAACCCAGCCCGGGTCAGCGTCGTCCCCGTACGCGTATACATGTACGCACCCGGCTGAACAGCAATCCCACGGAGCAAACTAAACCTCTTGGTTTGATTCCGTTAATTGGAATATTTGTCCAACGGCAACGTATGAATTAGCATTTCACCAAGGATTGTAAAATCAGTATACATATACAACCGGTCTTTCGGTTTATCTACATCAGTACATGGGCTATCTATACTTAGATGATAGTACTTTGTTCTTGTGTGTAATTTACATATAGCCTACTGCATATTTTAACATAAAAACTTACCATGTCATACATCTTTTGTTTTGAACTTCGTTGTAGAAATAGGTGTCGGAGTGATGTTCATATGTATTAAATCCATGTTTTTGTTGCTTCCACTAATCGTATGTATAGGTTTGTGACGTACTAGCGCTACCTGATACATCACATCCGATCTGTTTTTACTTGGAGAAGTCGTTCTTTTCATGGCTAGCCATAACTTCGCTCTGTGGCCTGGCACACGGAATGTTCCGTCTAAATCTTTTTTTAAAATCTATTGTGCCGCACAGACTGTCCACAGAGTCATATCCAAGCCCACATAGAACACTTTGAAGCCGCTCTAAATTGTGCTGCTTACACCATGCTTCAATACTCGGGAAACTATTTGACGGAATGCGTGATGTTTTGCCGGAAACATGCTGGTGGGTATCTCACATGCAGAATAGAGATGGCCTTTGACCCTTGAACCTTTAATCTCTACAGAAAAGAATCTGATCACCATAAACACAGGTGCAGCCAACGGAGCTACTCATCGAAAAAGCTATTCCGGGAGCAATTTTTTGAGGGCAGGAGAAATTTTAATTTTGTTTTGGCAGGGGACATATTTTTAGCTGGCAGAGGGCAGATTTTAGTTTTTTTTGTTGGGCAGGGCAGATAGCAGTGATTTGGCTGGGTCAGGGATTGAGGGAACAACGAGGAGAGGGGAAGTTACTTGTAAAACAGGGTCGGGGGAAGTTGAGCCTATTTATAAAATTAAATATTGGTATTACCAGACTTCAGTATATTGTCTGCATGCAGGGGAGTGTTAATTTTACAGTGAATTTTTTTTACATGGCAGGGGAAAATCGACTTTTTTTCATCGCAAGGCAGGGGAGCTTCATATCTGCAGGGCAATGATAAAATTTCAAGGATAAATTTTTTTCCAGGGCAGAGGAATAAACAAGTGTTTTTTGCTTCAGAGCAGGGGAGCTTCGAAAATTCACAATAGGGAGGGGAAGCAGGTAAAAATATGTGGGGAGTAGGTAAAAATGACGTTTGAGTGCGGGTGGGCAAGTTGAAAAAGTTTCAGTTAGACGGCAAATTATGAATAGGTAATTACTTACCCTCTGGACTTAAAATTAGTCAGTTCACACTACTTGTCCTTCACAATATATTTTATCATAACAAGGACCCCTTTAAAAGTGAACTGTTTGTTGGCTGCACCTGTAAACAAACAGGCTTCCCCTGTCGGCACTGCATACAGTGTGTATGTGCAAATATGGCGACCCCTGTACCACGGTAAGCTCAGCAGAGACAGATCTTTCAGATGGACATGAAGGCAACGAAAATGTGTCATGGCATGAAAAGCGATCTGAATACAGAAAAAATTTAACTGCAAGGGAAAATGTGTCGTTTGGAGAGATTACTTGCCGTCAAAAGAGGGCCATCGCAGAGGGCACAACTTGAAGGTTTGATCCCAGGGGTTTGATTGCTGTTCTACGTTCTCTATCCTCCTATGAGGACAGAAGGGAACCAGTTGGATTTATGACATTTGATAAAGCATATCACATCTACACAGGCTATCATGAACATGAATGACTTCCCAATAAAGATCATTTTCGAGATTACTTACTCCGTCCTGTGCATGCGTGCATGGTCTTATATTTGTTGTGCAAAGTTCATCAACAAATGAAAGATATGTCGAATTGAAACCCCATGACACTGGACTTGCAAACTTTCTAGAGACATTTATAAATGACTATAAACAAACAGTTCCTGATAACGAGAATCACATGGACACTGATAGTCTTCAAGACATCATTCAATCAATGGACACGGAGTATGGCAAGAAATGTCTAACAGTAGTGCTTGCCTGTTACCAAAACAGAAGCCAACTCTATCTTGGTAAGATTTTTTCATTTGACTCGAAAAAGTATACATTTTTATTCTCATGATTTTAGTTTTAAATGCGAGGTTATATCATGTCGTATTCAACAAAAGATGTGTCAACTTGTATATGACAACACACTTGTACAACTTGGAGAAAATTTCAAAGGAAAGTTTTTGTTTTGTTTTGCAAAAGCTATTGTGCAATAATAGCACAATGGTTTTTAATATACAGTACCAACAGCAAACTCCGGCAACTCTTTCAATATGGCCCAAAATATCGGGAGCCACAAAATATTAATTGGAAATTTAATTTCAAAATTATCATGGATGCCGCCGAAAAATATGCAAGACAGTGGGCTCAGTTGAGGACGTTGATGTGGAATGCCTCTCTGACTGGCTGAGCAAAGTCAGAGATAATTTAAAATCACGCATTTCACATCTCCGTTCTCACACTAAAAGTGTAAATACTTCCTAAATATTAGATGACCCGTCTGTCAAAGCATGCCTCGATGCTTTACATAACGAATATGTTGTAGTTCCTGCAGACAAAGCTTCAAGCAACATTATCTTTGTCTGTAGGAATTATTATATCCAGTGTATAATAGATGAATTAAATCTTCATTCAGATAAGAGTAATACAACCTATACTCTTTCCTCCCTTTCTGATGAAGACATTTTTTTTCAAACCATTCATCTGTGCTCAATGAATTTGGCATTCCTTTGAAAGAGAAGGACAAAACACTGCCTATGTAGTATTGGATACCTAAACTGCACAAGAACCCTAACAAACAACGCTTTCTTGCAGGATCAAGCAAATGCACTACTAAACATCTGTCACAATTATTGACTATAATTTTACAACCATCAAAAATGGTCTTTCTCGATATTGTGACAAAGTGTATGAAACGAGTGGATTGAATCAAATGTGAATACTAAAAAATTCAGAGGAAATTTCAAGAAAAACAAGTACAGGTCAATCCGAACATTTGACTTTTCCACACTATACACCACAATTCCCCACGATAAACTTAAAACAAGGCTGTCATCCCTTGTTAAACAAGCTTTCCTGCATAAAAATGGCAGTACAAGGTACCAATACGTTATCATCAAACATAGGTCAGGTTATTTTAGTAACAACATGGACGCCCTGCACAAATACACAGATTAAGAAATTGTTAACATGCTTAATTTCATAATCGACAACATATTTGTTAAGTTTGGTGGTATGACCTTTCAACAATCTATCGGCATACCAATGGGTACAAATTGTGCACCACGTCTTGCTGGCTTATTTCTCTGTTCATATGAAGCAGAGTTCCTACAATCTCTCTACAAAGCAGGGTCTGAAAAACTTGCAAGGCGTTTTAACAACACGCACAGATATCTCGATGATCTGATTAGTCTAGACAATCCAGACATATGAAATTACTTACATCATATCTACCCTGATGAGTTTGGAATCAAAGAAACAACTGAGAGTAAGAACTCAGCTTCATATCTTGATCTGTTCCTACAAGTGGGTAATAATGGGCTACACACTAAGCTGTATGACAAAAGGGGTGATTTCGATTTTGTAATCATAAATTATCCCCACTTGTCAAATAATATTCCATCTGCACCTGCTTATGGTGTGTACGTGTCTCAACTTCTCAGATATTGTAGGGCTTGTGATTCCTACGCTGATTTTCAAATGAGACACAGCTTATTGGTATCAAAGCTAATGACACAGGGATATACATCCAAAAGACTCGTGAGGACTTTCAGAAAGTTCTACGGTCGATATGATGACATTGTGGCCAAATATGACATCTCTGTCACTCAAATGATTAGCGACAGCATTCCCGGCTTTGACTTATTACAGTGATTCATATACTATATAACTTCATACAATATTTAGACAATTTTGGGACCAATCCTGACGGGTGTAGCATGCTAGCAGGGTACGCTTACCCATTCCGGACACCTGGTACCACCACTAACTATCAGTGGTTCAGGATGGTCCTACTTGAATTTGTAAATCTCAAATGTCCCATGGACCTGGTAATGTATTACCTTGAATGAAAGTGATTATTGGACCAGCGTAATGTCATATTGTGTTTCTTGACATGCACAGACTGCTACCGCCCTCTTCGGCACTCTTCCAGTACTTTGACAGATTTGAATTGTTGCATTATTCAAAGTTCAGGACTGAAGAAAGTATGGTGTAAGAAGTCAACATGTTGAAATGGAACAATCAATTAATATTGAAGTTATACTTTAGCTAGGGTAATTGCCTGTTAAACTTGTTACGGGCTGTATTTTTTGTAGGTATAAAGCTCAAAAGATGAGTAAAGGTAGTATCTGGAGTACTTGCAGCTTCAAAGGAATATAGAAATGCAAAGGCAGCTGCAGAAGACATGATCAGTATTCGATTAACCTCTAAAATAGAAACACTGTGTTACATCAAAGGCCGACCAGCAATTTTTCTTTGATGAGAAGTTCATGGACAAGTTTGTCAGTTCTGTTCAATGTAAAAAGTGCACCAGGACACATGTATTGCATGAAATCAGAGATTTATTGATACACATTTTCAGATGGGTGACCTGTATTTGGAGTTTCTTAAATTTGATTATATTGTGATAAATTACATGGAGAAACATCATGTGATTTCTGCCATGAATGGTTGAGCTTTCCACTGGCACATGTCCCAAGACCACTGCCAAACTACGGAAGACTACCAGAGTATCACTATTAGGCTGCGAAGGACACACCAATTGATACATGAGATGGCTGTCGGCGTCCAGTCGATGATTTTGAACCACATGTACAATTGCGTCATCTTTTCCAAGTGGGTCAAATATTATCTGCTCATCCTGATGAAATTTCTCAATTGTGTGAGAAATATGTTGTCATAGAAAAAGCAGTGGTTTCCAACATTAAACCCCTTGAAAGACAAGAGACAAAAACGTGTGGTTAAAAATGTCCCTGGCAGTACAGGTTGCAAAGAGTGTGATGACACTGAATGGATTACCCTCTTCAAAAGCAGTCAACTAAAGAAGCTGAATGTGTCTGATCTCGATATCTATTTGCAGAAGCACATACTTACATCTGCAAAGAAGCTACTCAAGAAAGACAAAGTTGACCTTCTAGGACCCATATAAGACAGAGTCTTTGACTGGAAACATTTCAAAGACTGCAAGTTCTGGAAAAACAGCAATTGACAACAAATGGATAGCAGAAGAGGATGGAGATGATGACGGAAACGGATATTCTGTCAATTATAGTGAAGATGACGATGATGATGGGTGACAGTGATGATGAAGATGATGATGATTATATTATTTTAAATGTACTGAACAGTGATGATAGTGACACTAACTGTACAAGGGAAAGTGATGCAGACTTTAATTATTATTCTGATGACAGTGACAGCGATGCTAAAAGTGATGATGACATTGCCGATATACACAGTGCAGTGTTCTCCCTAAAGCAAGAATTAACTAGAGAGCATTTGCAAGCAAAAGCGAAGTTCCAGAGACCAGAGCAGCGGAAGAAACGAGAGAATGTGTGACAAAGATAGGTGCAGAATGAAAGAGTGCTTTG
>LD346117.1:235898-267266 GCA_001465055.1 Ptychodera flava | reverse complement strand
AAATAAAAAATAAATCAATAAACAAACAAGAAATGCCCGTAAAATCCGTCCGAGCTGAGCGATGACGTCATAAGCGTGTTGCAATGCATTCTGGGTAATTAAGGTACAATTTGTGTATAGCATGTTCTATGGTGGTAATACCGGAAATAGAGAAAGAAAGAAAGAAAGAAAGAAAGAAAGAAGTAAAGTGAGCAAAAACTAACAGTTCCAGAGCTGGTCTCTGGAACTAAATAGTATCCACAGATACTGCTAATTTTATAAAAAAAACAATAGAAGCTAACTTACATAAAAATTACACCAGTTGCTATGTAATTGCTATGCTCAGCTACGTCTTACAGCCAGGGCACATCACCCAGACCTAGGCTGATTTGGATAATCAATATAATGGACTGAGTCTAGTCCACGAGGTGACCTCAACAACGCGCGAGCATTTATATCATACTACAGCATAAATGCGGAACACTGCACGATGTCGGCTGTGAAAGTCTGTGTTTACATTGCGTACTACAACGAAGCACTCCGAAAAAAACTTCTCAAATTAGAATACGGATATCACCAAACTTTCCTTACCTTTGCACGTGAACTATTATCGCTTCAGATCTGTCTTGTTATCAGCGTACTGGTGGACGTCGCCCTGCTTCGAGTACTTCTATCAAGATGGCGCCGTCAGTATGTCCGGCATGACCTTCTGCAATTCACCGACGTTGACCAAACGTTGACCAAGGAAAATCTATCGGGCAGTAAAATCCCTAAGGCTTTTCTCACAGCCAACACTTTTCACTGATTTTTACAGTCGGTGAAAAAGGCCAATGTATCTATACGTTTACGTATCATTTTTTGGACTAGCCTTTCGCCAACTAGGAGTATCAAGGAAAACACAAGTTCCAACACGCGCAAAATTGCTTATTTTAGCAGGGGTATAATATCCCAAGTTAAAAACAAACTCAGAATTATTCTGATCGAAGATAAGCTACCTAATTTGCATATCCATGTCGTCACCGGGCGCGTGTAAAAAGCGTGACCAGTCATCGACCTCTCTCTTCGCTTCGGCAAGCGTGCCGAGCGTTTTCCTCGAAAATCAAGGAAAATGTCGGAAAATGGCTGATAGCTACCACGCAAAAGATCCCCGGTGCCCCACCTGAACAGTATCTGATGAGAAAATTGTAGCTGTTGTTTCACTTTTGCATTGGCGATGTTCGAATACAGGTATATTAAAATAATCAAATTTTAGTAAAAAAAGTAAAGTACCAAAGGCTAGGTATGATTACTTATCAAGGGCAATCACAAGGTGAATACTCGTGAATGCGTGATTGTTGGTTGACATAGAAAATCAAGAATCGAGAGGTGTTATCGAGTTGCACAGACAAAGGTGTACGAACCGACAAGACTGATGTGCCAGAGTGTTAAATTAATCACCGCGTTGTGACATCAAGGATAGGGTTTGTCGGCATAAAGGGTAGTAGGTTATCAGCTGGTGGCTTAAAATATATCTCTGTACTGTACCGTCATATAAATCTCTGTACTGTACCGTCATATGCGTGACCAAATACCATCGATGTTCATGGCAGAGAACAGAGACGCAATCCACACATATATGATAGTAACTGCTATACGTTACACAATAACTTCAAATCGCCAGTGTCTGTACTCATGCGAGATCAAAAGTGTATTCTTAAAACGATATTCAGCCTGCGCACACGAACAAATAACTGTTAGTCACAGCTTTTGTGTAACATTACCCCTTATTACATGCCTCGTATATCGAACGTCGCGCGCTCGATAGGATTAAATGGTAACTCGTCGATGACGTCGCGGGCCGCATAGTCATCATTGGATAAAAGTGAACCGGAACTATTTTTAACTTGACAACTTTTTGATGTAAAAATGTTGAAATTTCATGTTTTGCATAGGAAATCCGGTTTTTGGAACACATTGCAGAAAGAAATTGATAAACCGCATAACAGTAGTTTAAATATATCATTGCGCCATTCGATGTTGAAAATCGTTCGATTTTTAACGGATTATCGTCTAAGATGGAAATAAAGCATTTGTACATCATTTGCCAATAAACCTAAATATTTTGAGTGAAAATCGTGTAAGAGAGGCATGTAATAAAAATATTATAGCCCAAACATGGGACTATGTACCCTCGGAGCAGTGGACAATTTGCCCTCCTTGCGTCGGGCAAATGGTCACCTACCCTCGGGCACATAGTCCCATGTTTGGGCTATAATATATAATATATATCCAACAAAGTCAACCATTATCACCGTTTTATTGATCGGACAATATTCGCGAAATTGATTGTTATTAGAATACCAAACATATTTGTCAGAGAAATTTTACTATTCGTATTTCTGTATAATATACTGTATAATGTTTAGACTATTGGTTAACAATTATAGTCGACTCTACATAGAACGATGTCTTCAAATTTTGCATACTCAATTCATCTGTTGCTGAGAAAATGAGAAGTGTGAGTCTCTTAGTTTTCTTACGTTACCAAATAAATTGATAATAATATGCGTCACCCTGAAAAAATAAACGTGTGCAATAAAGTAAAATACAGGTAGACTGTGAGAATTTTGAGAGGATGTATCAGTCCCCAATGTGAAAAGTTGCTATCCTAGAGTCAATGCTGAAGGGAAGTATACGATATCACAGAATATAACAGGAAAATTGGTTTTGCACACTAATTTTCTTTAGTTAGTATAACATCCATATCCTGCTATACGAAAGAGGCACATTTATGTAAGTAAAAAGTATTTGTTAAATAATTTCAAATCGTTGAATATGTATATGCGTTTGCACTTCGTACATTAACATCGGCCTTTGACCAAACTCCGCAAGAGATGACATACAGCGACAGGACTAAAGGCTTCTTTGATCCGATAGATCGATATGGTCGGTAAAGTACGCTGTATTTATTTTCCTATCAGCAATTTACCTGGCAGACATTCATCATGACATAGTCTGACTGAAAGTATTGAAAAAACTGATGTTTAACTACAACTGAATACCGATTTTGCACTTAACATTTTCCGGGCAGCGTTGTAAGTGCGCTACCAAGCTTACTCTACACGAAGCAAAATACATGCTGATAATTTTAGTGTAAGATTTACTAATCTTGAGGCATGTAATGTCGATGTTTTCTCGTCACTTTATTCTTCCGTTGCTTCGCTTTAGAAAACATTCTGACTGTGCGAAAAGAATCACTAATAGCCTATTCTCATACTTCTCCGATGCTGTGAGACAAGAGTCCATAAAATTTTCTCTATGTTATAATGCAGAGTGGAAGGTTTCTGTTGCCATTCTGCTTCTATTGCAGCAACGAAACAGATTTTAATTATTGATATGACGTCGCTATAAACTAAGCAGACTCTAGATCCCTGATATCATTTCTCCCGACGAGCACTAACCTTTTGGTGGACTAATTCCGGAGAAATTCCGCTATCGTGCAATCTTAACTGCGTTTCTTCACACGAATTAATTAAGCAAATAATGCACCCCTTCCAGGCTCATAATGGAAGAAAGCAAACTTTGCACGACATAATGTATGAGGCGAAGCCTATCATTTTATATTTTTGGCAATGCCAGTGAATTAAAAAAAGAAATTAGAACTGAGTTTTTAAGCCAGTGAGCGTCGTCCGGCATGATCGGCCCTGACTTTGTATACTGTATACACTGCACTGCACTGAATACACACGTTCAACACAAAAAAATAAGCAGGACTTTGACGGGTCAATTTAGATTAAAAAAAAAACGTATTTTCAAAGGAAATGAAAAGGAGTTGCATTCCAACCGTCTATATCGTAATCGAACTTGAAACATCACCTTTGTTATCATGCCGTTTAAAAAGCCGACACGGTGAAATGCCAGACATAAAGAAAACGGAATGTTCATGCATTGACATCAGCATGATCAGCGAGCTGCATGGTATCAGCTGATCAATACGATCATTATTAGGCCAAAAAAAAAAGAAATGTTTCTGATCAGGTCCTTCTTTAAAAAATGGTGCGGCGACGCGCATTTTATTTTTTTCTTTATTTTTTATTTTTTTTCTCTCAAGGGAGGGAGGAGGGTCAGTTTTATAGTTTTATCAATGTAGTCACATATATACCGTTCATGCAGTCACTGATCATGCCCCCAAAGAATTTTCTCCTTCTCTTCAGCCATTTTGGTTTGGTGTCAGCCACGGCCGCCGGCCACAAACAGAAAAAAAGGGTGACGCGCTGTTGTTCAAGTGACGCGCGCGCTGACCAGAAACATTTCTTTTTCTTTTTTTGGCCTTATGTCGCTAGTAGTACAGCATTTATTGCAAACGATATCAACAGAGTTCAACAATGTTATTCAAAAGTTTCAAATTTCATTAATAATTGTGTCTATAACTTTAATTTTCGATGGCTTCTTGAATTGAGAAGAGCTATTTTGTTTCGGCGAACAAGAAAACTCGATGTTAAACGGGTGCTTGAAAGGTACAGTTGACAAACATACTGGAGGGTCTCCGTCGCGATATCGAGATCAAAGCAAGGTGAAACCACAGACAAGGAGAAAAAAAGATGAATGAAAGTTGTCTCCGATTACAGTCAGTGCATCAGAATTAGGTGGCCGAGATGTTAGATCAACGGAGAGTCCACGGTCGTCATGATTGTTGGCAGTAGCTGACCTTGGACCGAGACTTTGAATGGCTCCGTAGTAATTTCCGTAGACACTTCCGGTCAATATTGATGACAGCTGCCGTTGTTGGCTGGTTCGAGTAGCTTTTCACGCTTGCATCGTTTACATGGCAACTGATATGGCATGGCATATCAAACCCAGTATCGTCTAGGAGTTTGCAAGCGTACTGAGTTATGTTCTACCTATACGGCAACGAAGAACATTGTTGTAAACAACGTAGTAGCAGTACTGCATAACAGTGCGTGCTGAGCGCAAGCCAGACAGAGCAGACGACGAGTGCATACGGGAGGACACAAAACATTGATAAATCGTACAGTAAGACATTATTATCAATATTTTGCACCATTATCAAGATTTATAGTTTTGTGTATTACATGGTTTATCCCATACTTTCCCTCCTTTTTATTGCACAGTTCATTTTTAGTTTTCAAAAAAACTTAGATTACTATGCTCGCTGTGGGGCCGCAATGCTGAATAATGGAATACATTATTAGTAATAATTTGGGGATATGACGTCACAAAATTCACTGGTATTGACAAAGCTATAATATAATAATGAATAATGCACTTAGTACCGGTATCAAACCCCGGGGGGTAACTCCATGGCTAATAGTACGTGGGGGCTCCTCACGAACATGGAAACCCAAACTGTTGTGATACCAGTTTTGAGCAAAAAACCTACCTTTTCTAATACCTAGTTGTGGAAACGCAGCTATCTCTTGGCGGGGTAGCGTGAGTTGCTATGTGAGTGGCGGGGTTGACCTTTGACCCGCATAGCAACTCACGCTACCCCGCCACAACAGATAGCTGCATTTCCACAGCTATCTGATGCAATACAATACCATACCATACGTATACAGATACGACTCACTCGCCTTGCGTACCAGGGGTACCAACAGTCAAACTGACAGATCGGAAATATTGATGGTAGATCTGGGATGTAGATACATGGGTTTCCAGTGTTGACAGCATGATTTTTTAACAAATGTCAGTTTGTGTTTAAAACCGGACCCTTTCTCATACCAACACCTCGTGAAAAGTATACCCTTTCTGATACCAAGCAGTGCAAAAAACGACCCCTTTCGCGCGGACCCTCCCCATATAGCCATCTATGGGAGTTACCCCCCGGGTATCAAACACATAGGAAGCAGAGCGACGAGGGCACACAGTCAGCCTACGTTGCCAAAAAGCATAAGCTGCTGTTTGACGTTCATCATATGGGAACTTTACTAAATTATGTAAGAGAGTTTCGAAAAATTAGTATTGGGTTTTGATAATGTCAAAGAAAAATAATTTCTTTACAAATTAAGGCATTCTGAGTGCCTTGATAAGTAAAGAATCAGGAGGGTCGTCAAAAAACTCACAATCTTGTTGTAATAACCCCTACTTTCCATAACAAACCCTGACCATAGAACCTCCTATACCTCATTAAAAATTTATAAAAATCTATTGCTGATATATTTACAACTTTAGGGCGTTAGGTAATATCGTGAACATTCGAATAAAGCCAGGTACCCACTGGGCAACTTGGAATCTTCCTTGCACATGTAGCTACGCTGTCAAGAAATCATTATCAGATGATGCATCATGATATCCTCTTACGTCCATTATGACACATAGTGTATGGAAACAAATTTGACCTGAGAATATCCTTTCGGCATATAGCTCCTACGAAAGAAAATCATATCATTTTTGAGAAAGTTATCCGTTCGTTTTGATATAGTGTAGGCAAATTCGAGTGCATTACGCCCATAATGTCTTGTTTGTAGAACAACAATTTTGTCTTGACGACAACTTCTCGGCATAGGTTGAACGTCAGAGATTCGTGCTTGCTTAGATAAATATAATGGTTGAGTTCGCTATACTATTTTTAGGACTTTAATAATTTGTTATTTTTACGTGATGGTACTGGTTCCCAGACACTTCGCACCAAAACCGCTTCGCACCATACCATCTCGTCCCATACCATTTCGCACCGAAACCACTCCGCACCAAAACATGCTCATACCAAAACCTCTTCGCTGCAAAAGTCACATCGCCCCAAACCATTTCGCCCTAAATGCAAACCTATCGCCAACCGGTAAAGTTATAACCGACCACTGCCCTCAAGTTTTCATCACCTTTCTATCATCTTAGATCTGAAATCTTGAAAGTGTACACATTTTGAGAAAATGGCATCGTGCAATTCCGCGCACAGCACCTGAGTTGTAGCAGATTGCGATTTATCGTTTATGGTGACATGCAAGAATAATGGTTCGTGGTAGTCAATATGTCCTGACACTTTAATGTTTCCAAGTTGTAGGTAAAACAACGTTACGTCAGCATATATCGTGGTTAAGACGAGTTGGTAGTAAGCTTATTATGATGGTATTATACTGCGGCGAAGTGGTTTTAGTACGAGGTGGTATTTGGCGAAGTGGCGTTGGACGAAGTAGTGGGACGAGGTGGTTTTGGTAAGAAATGGTTTCGGTACGAAGTGGTATGGGGCGAACTGGTTTTGGTGCAAAGTGTCTGGACCCCACGGTACCAGAGGAAACTTTGAATCGTGAAACAGTGTTTCGCGTGGTCCATATATCGAGCATAGGTGACATTTTATAGTCTGCTCAATCAAATTATTGACAGTCTACTATAGTTTTGGAGGCGGTAATATCGATATGATGTAGTGCTCCCGATGTATTGCGGTTCATAATTAAGCATTGTGATCTAATGACCTCATATTCTATCATGCACAAGGATGTTCACAACGACACGAAAGGGTATATCTCACCTAAAAAACTTGTTTTTTTTTTTAATTTTTTTGCCACGCAACGCAAACAATCCTCAGCTTCACAAGAAATGTAGAAAATTTCGATCTCGCTGCAGTGTTCTTTACAAAAGTTATGAGAGCAGAATATTACCTTTATACAGGCTTACTGCCTGCGGAATTGATCCTGTGCTTTCCTTGAGTATATAAATTAAAACACTGAGATGCCAGGCTGACCCCAGTCGCTTGGCTTTTTTGTCTCGGCGCGTGGCACCATTTACAGCTGACCAGGGCCATCACATTGTACCCCCTCCCCCGATCAACACATGAGCTTACCAGAGTGCATTGCTTCAATGTCACCTCACCACAAACGAGGCACTTAGAGTCGATTGATTGTATTCAAATTCCTTTAATTTCTTTTGATACTTATATGCCCACAAACTCGGGGCTAGTTAGACACGAATGTACGGAAATATTCGGAGCCAATATGGCCGTCAAACGACGTTTTGATTTATCGCCGTCGATAAATTGGCTAATCCCATCGTTGACATTATAATGGAAGAGAACATTTTAGAGTGTGATTTGAACGAAGGGCGCTCTTTCTTGTATAAGCAAGCATACGCATACGAACTGAAGAGGGTCCAAACCCTGAAACTGACAGAATGCAGTCCATCGGAAGGTTTATTGAAAATTGCCGGTTGTCTAGTCCTGGGCCCTGCTGTATGCTGCACCCTGGACCTTGCCATACGGTGA
Source organism: Ptychodera flava (assembly GCA_001465055.1). Taxonomy (NCBI): domain Eukaryota; kingdom Metazoa; phylum Hemichordata; class Enteropneusta; family Ptychoderidae; genus Ptychodera; species Ptychodera flava. The sequence goes on along the minus strand of LD346117.1, from coordinate 259,093 downwards.
ACTCGTCCTTACTTGGTTCTGTATATTTAACTACAGTTTAGTAATTAATGATACGAATAGCAGACCTAAACGACTATATATAGAGCCTTCAAATGGCGCAAACTTTACACAATGCAATTTATTAACTGGGGTGGCCGGTGGAGAGCTTGATTCGACCCCTTTCAATACGCATCACTCCTATATTCTGGCTGTAGACTCTCACGTCCAGCGTCGGTGCGGTTGATGAACAGATTTACAGCTGTAGTATTTTAAGCGTTGTAATGTAATGCAGTTTATCAATTAGTACAGTTTACAGAGCTATAATTCGAAAACGCTTGAGTCTCATTCCTGGGCGGGTCGGCTCCATGTTCGGGCATGTTATTCCTGTACAGTACGCAGTAGTTGAGCTAGCTGGGCATGCGGGCGGCTGCTGGCATTATCACACTGACACTCGACACAATAATCTGCCATGCTCTCATGGAAATATCTCTAGGTCCATACCAAATTAACAGCACAAATGTAGGCTAAAACAATCCAGTTTTGTGTTGTTGCAGCCCCAAACCGCGCATCTTTTCGTCGTAGCGAACTAACTGAGATCTTCTCGAAGTTGGTACCCAAAGCGTTGACCATTGCTCTCCGGGGATTGCTCTCAAAGAACCTTCTACCGTCATGCCATGTGACCAGTAAGCGACGACCATGAATTCGGACGTTCGAGTCCTGAGAGGGCGAATTTGTCAAAACTTTAACAGTGAAATACACTACTATAGAAATAGTTGCCACTACAACGTTATGGATTTTTCTCAATAATGAATATTAGATTAAGTTTAGACATATAAAAAATAGGTGAGATATGTATTTTAAGTACTATATTATTGTAGAATGGTACTTTTACTAACACGCATGGACGACACGGTTCTGAATAGAGGCTGAATAATTCGATTAAAACTTTGAAAATTATAAGCGAAGATAAAGTTTTGACAGGACACTTCGTTACAGTTAAAGCTTGACAGATCTATTTCAGGCACTTTCAGAGGTCAACTATTGTAGTGTACGTGTGACCTTACAAGTTCTCTAATCGCAAATACCAAAATTGGAATACTATTAGTAAGATTTCATATCAAGGGCAACCAAAGGTGAAAACTCACCTAAAGGCATGTTGGTTCACATGGAGATTCAAGAATCTAGATATATTATCGAGCTGCTCACACAATGGCGTTCGAAACAGGCGGAAAATAATGCAGTGTCTGAATGTTAAATTGAACTTCACAATGTGACACCAAGCCAAGGGGCCAATGGGTTATCAGCCTGTCACTTTACTGAAATCCAGCGACCTTTATGTAAAATATAATGCTTGACAAAAGATCATAGATTTATTGGTGCTGTGTTACGAAACAACAGACTATCATACATCATCCCTGCCATTGTAGTTGTAACAAAAGCCAAGCAACTTACCGTGCATTTGACATGTTACCGCTGACTGTGAAGAGTTTTGTAAAGTTTGCATTAGGCTGCGCTCACAAATAACTAGGGGGGGGGGGCTGCAGGAATCGCGATCGAAATCTTATTTTTTTCAGATTCTCCCCTCAACACCCTTAAAAAAATTTAAAATGCCCCTCCTCTATATGATCAAAATTTGTCAAGTCCCCCAACCATCACAAGCCCGTATATTTGTAAAGGATGTGCATGCAGAAAAATTTACAAGTTCCCCCTGTACTTTCCCTAAAGTTTTCGACCCCCCCCCCATAATTCCTCCAGCCCCCTAACCGTTTTTTTTTCTGTGAACGCAGCCTTAGCGTGGCCGATGAAGGCACGGGAGTTATTGGCCTTATGGGAAAAGCCACCAGTGCTTCATTCGTTGTGTGCAGTGGACCGATCAGCAAGACAAGGAATTGTAAATGTACAAATCATTAGTCCATCATTGTGCTGTCTTGTGTCTATGTTTACAACTATTGTCTTGCGAATTCTGACCTACTGGCATTGGATTATGGATTGGTATGATTGCGATTATTTTATTATACACAATACTCCTGAAGTTAAGCAAAATACTGTAGATTTGGTCATTCATTGTTTCCAAATAGAGATCAAGTTCACATCAACGTACAATTTGCCTTGGGTGCAGATATTCAGCCTCTCAAACTTTCACTTTTTTCTGATCCATCACTTGTTGGGGTTTATTTTAAAGCTCTGATTTTATTTTCGCAAATCTAAAATTTTATTTTCCCCTTTGGAGTTTACACATCGATGGCGGCCTTTTGGAATTTCGAATATCAGTAAAGTAAGACAGTATGTTTCTTTAGCACGAAACTTTGTGCCATGCCCTTTAATCTTTGTTTTGGAAGAAAGGCCTATGTAAACACAGTAACATGCTGTATATTGGCGGAACAAAACATCTAGGCAATAGGTTTGTTGAATATACTCACGCTGTGACCGACAAAAATCTTGCATACCAGGTGGCCAAGCATTCCTGTACATAACCCCACCACAGCCAAGGTGATATGGCGGTTATTGCGTTCATTTCCACTAACGACTCTACCTATAACAAACGCGAAGGAGCCACAATTTTGAAACCGGAAACCCTACCACTAGCTGGCATGAATGTTCAATTCAATGTTGTCGATCTTTCTGTTACATTATTGGTTGTTCTTGAGGATTGTATTTCCATGTTACTTATATATGTTCTAGCGCTGACAAAGGTTGGACCCAAAACGTCCACGTTTTTATCCTCTGCCTTTACCAAGGGTTTTTATCTCCAGGTCGTTGGTTTGTATATTATTGTATCAGAGGTATGCTGACTTCATGGCGACCATCAATCACTGACTCTTTTCATTCAGAGATTGATTGATCTGTAATCTGTTATCAGATCACTTCAACGATACTACTACTTCACATATCCTCCAGACAACTACTTATAGCCCTTTCCTGAATATTCACGTACGAATATCAAACCATGTAGGGTAAAACATCTCGCATTGTATTCAGAGTTTAACAACGGATTTCCATCGGGCGAAAGAGCGCCCTTTACGTGATTGCTATGGAGCAGAAGAGCGCCCTCTACAAGAGTTGATGCACATAAACTTACAACTGCCTCGTATATGAAAATAATTCAACACACAAAAACGTACAGTGTCATAAAGATGACAATCTTCACAGAACCTGAGTGGCCGATGAGTCCCCTGAAAGTCAATATGAAATAAAAAAATATTTCATCATTTGTGTAAAGACTTTAATGAAATTCAACAGTGTTCTGCTACTTTTGTATGGTTACATGTATTGTTTTACGTTATGAACAATTGCAAGTTGGAAATGTAGCAAAGCGTATAATAACTTCAAAATAATATTGTGATGGAGGTGTCTGATAGTTTTTCTATGGAGACAAAATCACAAAACCTAACATTAACATTTTCTGCATAAATAATATTAAGTTTTGTATGAAATCATTGTTGTTGTGTGACTGTAAAAAACACGTCAGTTATAAATAAATGACAAACGCGTCATATTTTGGCTATAACAGACGGACACGTACTAGAAACATTGGAGTGCTCTCTGTGAAAAGTTATGATGTCTCCCCAGAACTCTCGAATATACCGATTCGGAAATATAAATACCTGCTGAGGCTGAGACTGAAGGTTTCGAAAAATAATCTTGCACTCCTGAAATGTTAATTACGGTCAACATCAGCATTCAAAAGTTTAATACTCCATTTCTCACTCTTAGCTTAATTTTAAAAATCCGGTTGTGTACTCTAAGATGTCTGTTTTGTTTTTGTATTTTTGAAAGAGATAATTTATTTCAACATGGTCGCAAATAAAACAAATTTACATAACTGTGAATGCATTAAAATTACAATGCGTCTTGTCTGAAACAAAAAACAAACAAAAAATAATTAGCTGTGTAATTACAAAGATCATCATATGAATGCATTCAGGATGCATTCTTCTCCTTTAAGTCTTACAAGGCTTGAAAACTTTGCGATAAAATCCTCAGTTTTGTTGATCATCTTATAAGTGAAATATGATCTATTCATCCACGAGGAGAGATAACATTTCAATTGCATAACCTAGGATTGAAGGGAAACTTTAATCCCATCAAGAGTAACCGAATTTCGAATATTCCACACTGTGTATTTTACGAGGGAAGTAGTATAATAACTATTGTCAGATGTTGCGTTATTATCATTTTCGATTCCTGCAATTGCTAATCTTTTGATATTGATATTTTTATCAAAGTTGTATTTTCTGACACAGAAAGAAATACATTTCTCCCAGATTTCTTGTACATATTTACACTCAAATAAGATGTGTTTAACTGTTTCTTCTTGGCCACAAATATGGCATTTGCCATCATTTAAATTAAAAGTTTTGGCCAAACTGCCTGTGACTAGGCCTCTATTGAAAATCTTCCAATCTTAATTAAGACGACTGAATAAAGTATCTTTGTAACTGTCAGTGAGACTCATATTCTTAGCCCATTTTTGACCAATTTGACCTTTGACTGCATGCCATTTATTATCCACTAATTTCCATTAAAGTGACTTGGTTTTGACGTCACTTTTTGTCAGACCATAATTTTCTAAGTCTTAAATATCATAGATCTCTTCATTTTGGATGTTAGAAGAGAAAATTTGTTTCCGGGAATCTGGAATAGCGTTTAGGAGTGTTTCATATTCTGTCTTAATTTCCTCTTGCACATGTCTATTTGTACCTCCTCTGCTTTTTGCAATTATTTCCCATTGTTGAAGCTAGTCATTTCTGTCATCATTCCAGATGTCCCTAAGCCTTAAAATACCACTCTTTGACCATTTTTCATAAAAGAGGACACTTCCTTTATTCTTAAAATTGTCATTATACCTCAGAAGCTTACTTAGAAGATTCTCTTTTGATGTTGGTAAATTCACTCTTGTAAGTCTTAGTGACTCCCAGATATTTAACATATCTGCATACACCATTGGGGTTCGTTTGTTCTTAACTTTGAAATTGAGATGGAGATAGTGATAATCACTGTTCAGTTTATTGTCAAAATTCGCTATGAAATACTTTGATAAGCTAGCCCATTTAGGAGACCCTTTATCTGGATTTTTCTCAAATAATTTCATAAGCCACTTTAATTGGAATACATTAATTCTTTCTTCAATGTCGACAACTTATTTGCCACAGACATCATATCTTTGAATGAAAATGCCCCTTTTTACTTCTCGTTTGCCTCTCCAAATAAAATCCAAATAAAATCCCATAATTTAGTTTCCTTGGGTACGTGATCAAATGATGATAGGTACCATAATTTTGATGCAGCCAGCATATTAGCTACTATTGCCCTACCTTTAAAGGACAGATTTCTGGTATTCCAGATCTTTAAACAGTTCGTAAATTTCTCCATCACTGTTTTCCAGTTATATCTAGACGTGTTTCTGTTTCCAAACCCAACTCCTAAGATCTGTAAAACCTTTTTGAAAAATCGATCTCTTCCACTGAATCAGTACGATTTTTAAAACTACCAGCCGATAAACCTTTGGATTTCTTCTTGTTCAGTTTTGCACCTGTCGCTTTTTCATATTTGTTATTAACATTTTAAACGACTCTGTAATGCTTTCTACATTTATCAAGTATAGAGTCGTATCATCTGCATAACTCTTAATTTTTTCCTCCTCTTGGTCTGGCAGTATGAATCCTGCTATGCTGTTATCTTTACGAATATTTTCGGCTAGCACTTTTGCCGCCATAATATACAGTAATGGTGATAAGGGGCACCCTTATCTCACACTCTTATGAAGTTGAATACTGCGAGAAAGAAAGCCATTGCACTTAATTTTGCATGTAGTATTGTTATAAAGAATTTTTATCCATTCGATAAAGTCAGTGCCAAAGTTGAATTTGTCAAGGACTTGAAAAAGGAAATTTCTGTTTAGCCTGTCAAAAGCTTTTGTTTGGTCCAGACTTATGACAATAAGAGGTTTATCAGTAAAATTTGCATATTCAATAATATATCTAGTAAAGACAATATTATCATCTAGGCCTATTTCCCGACCTGAGTGGTATCCACACTTATTTTGGCTGCATATTTTGCCAATTACCTTCCGCACCCTATTAGCAATTACTTTTGCAAAAATCTTATAGTCTACATTGAGGAGACTTATTGGTCTCCAATTGTTTAAGTCTGCCTTATCTCCCTTTTTATAGAGCAAGAAACTAAACCAAGTTTCTGGTTGCTCGTCAATTTCGCTGAATTGAAGCAAGCGTTAAAAGTTTCAATTAGGTCAGGCCCTAAAATATGCCAGAAGTATTTATAGAATCCCACTGAAAGGCCATCAGAACCTGGTGACTTATTGTTGGCCATTGACTTTAAAGCGTTGAAAGCTTCTTCCTGTGTAATTTGACCTCCACAACTCTGTATAAGATGTCTTTCAATACGACGCTGTAAAATTGCGCCCTCTCTCAATATACAGGGCTGGAGGTTTCTTTTGGTATTTCATTGCTGTTGACGCAACAAAACAAAGAAGTTAATAATTAACATGCATACTGCGATAAGCTGAGCAAATTCCTAGTGTCCACTCTACAGATATCCAAACCAACCTATACAGTGGAATAATTCAAGAGAAATTCTGCTATGAAAGAAAGCTTCATTCATTCACCGTTCCATCTTAACATTTTCACCTGATCGGTATTTAGTGTATGGTGTGTAAGCACTGAAATCAAAGACACAAGGAGGTGGAGAGACGAGTTCACGCCACCAGCCTGCGTTGCAGGTAAGGTGAATGCTAAAACCATTATATCGGAGCCTATATAAATTACCAGACAGTAGTGTCAGAGAGTCGTTATGTTGTTTTTCGAACAACTAAGTTTAGAAACGTCCTTGGAAAAACGTGTAGAACGAATGAAAACACTTTGACTCTTTAGATGTGTAAAGAATCGGGGAGGTCCATTCAACGATTCTCAAGATGGCGCTCCCTTTTTCGGACACAGCAAGCCGGCCACTTATAAACCATGGAAAAACTAAGCAAAACAATATTTTCTATAATATAATTTATTAACTGATATTTCGACAACTTTAAGGCAAAGAGAATGACGCTAGTAATAAAGAAGACTTCATAAAAATCTTTCAATGATGTTGATCAGCTATTTCATGCACAATATATCTCATCATAATAAGGACACCTTCAAAAGTGCATTGTTAGTTGGCTGCACCTAATAATTAAACTCTTCTTACGCGAGAGTCCTGAAGATTTTTATAATCTTAAAACTCTGGATCGCGAAGTCCACATTTCGAACACAGGAAAGATTCATTTTGTTGCTCGCTCATCCATGAACTTGTTTTTTTTTGCTACATAGTAGTACTCTTTGGCAACACCAGGCTTCCAATGGCAGAATAATATATTCAAATCGAAAATTTCAAACATGTAAGAGAAAGTGAACAATGTTTTTGACAGGATCTGAAGTAGAATAGGAAGTTATGACGATACGTTACGATTGCTAACAACAAAAGGCACTTAAAATATCTAAATTTTATATCGCTAACATAAGCAAGACATGCAATAAATTATGGAAGCGACAATTTCGTTTGATTCAATGGCTAAACTTTGTAAGACTCATAACACAGAACTACAATTCCATTTTGTAGGTGAAATATTTTACTGTAGTTGTGCATGCACTTATTGCAGCGTAAATTTGCCAAAAATATAGTACCACCATACTGAGAGTTATTACTTCAAGGGTCATCACAAAGGTGAAAACTCACATGAAAGCATATTGGTGGAAGTAGAGAATCGGGAATGCAGAGATATTATCAATTGGCACAAACAATCGAGTACAAAACAGACCGACAAAACTGTAGGTCTAAGTGTTCAATTAATCTTTGCATTGTGACAGCCGTAAGCCTAAAGGGTAGTGAGTTATCAGCCCTGTCTTATTAGATACACCGTAATGCCACACCGTCAAATACGTGACCGTACATCATTGATTTCTCAGAGCGGAGACGCAATCGCAATGACAGTACCTGCCATTTGCACTCTTGATATGCAACATAGTACATCAAAACTTACAGTCACTGATGTCTGTCAGAAATCGCGACCCAAAAGTACATTTTATAAACAACGTGCAGTTTATGTAAGCGATCAAAGTTCTGTCGGTCACAGCTTCTGTGTAAAATTACGCCAAGTGCATACATCAATCTCAATAATAATATTACAGTTATAAAGAGTGCAGAACATTCACTCAAGCGATCGTTATGACTATGAGTATATCTAACATATTTCTTGGGCAGAGTTTACTTTCCGCATTAGCTTTTTCACTTCTTCCTGAAGGATGGTAAAGTTTAACAGAAAGCCTCATCTAATGGACAGCATATTCAGGAATCATCCCTCCATCAAGTGATCGCACAGGGCCATGAGGCATCATGAGTTATAGCAAGAGTGTAAAAAAGTATAAATTACTATACAATGATGACAGAAATATTTAATTTTATCAAAAGTATTCATCATAGATTTATTTTTTTTTACTATTTACTAAATGAACATTTTTCTGGTAATCAAGGCTTGTTGTGAATACGGTGACGCCTTTGAGTCTCCATCATAGTGCAACACTGAAAATATCTGAAGCAGCAACAGTAGAATTCAAGTGTCCGTATAGTAGTAATTAAATGATTATTGGTGAAAATTGAGAGCTGACCCTACATATAATGATGTACTAAAAGCTTTGTGTACTTTCTGCATGTGTTGCCGAAACGGTTAACCGTGCGATTTTATATACCTCCCTCTGTCACCAAAATAGGTTTATAACATGCGTTAAACATATGAAATACTGTTGAAATCTTGACCATTTCAAGAGGATGTGTCATTTTTCTTTGCGAAACTTTACTATCAAGTAAATGTTTATGGGGAAGAAGGAGATACGGTAGAACGAAGCTGATAAATTGAGTGTGCGTGCTTTTAGAATTTTTTCAGTATTATTACAATATACTATTTTACGAAGAAAACAAATTCAATATGTCAAATGTGGCGGTAAGTGTACATTAACATCATCCTTTACTAAACTACCCAGAGGTGACATGCGGCAACAAGACCAAAGGCTCCTGTCAATCCATTGCAATGTTATCAATATGACCTATTTAGAAGACTTTAATTAATTTCCTATCAGCTATTTACCTTGCAGATATTCAAATCCTTCGACCACAATTACTTTTCTAACTGATCTATCTGGATCTTCATTACTTCGGAAGCCTAAAAATGAATAAAACTTACTCTTACTTTGGAATACTGCATGTATGATCATTTAATGGAATCAGACTACATTTCTAAATTCGAACTGTAAAAAAAATTCTGAATGTCCGGTTCGACTGGTAATCATTGACTCCCTGACGATAGGCATACTCGAAATCCAATCAGGATTGCTTTTACATTTTATCAGAAAATCACACTTTTGATACTACGATCACAATTGCTTTCAGGCATTTGCCAAATGACATATTCTGCCCTGAAAAGACCATGCCACTACATACGAATACCGACTTCACACACTCACACAAATTTACTCAGCAGTGTTGTACGTGCACTATCCGGCTTACTGTACACAATACAAAGGATACTGTTTATATCTTTATTTTAAGATTTATTATTCTTGCGGTACGCAACGCCGATGTTTTCCTGACGCTTCATTCTTCAGTTGCTTCGCTACAAAAACATTCAGATTGTGATCCTCACTAAGGTTAGCTGCAAATTATCCGGGCTTGTCTCAGCTTGCCCTTCGGTTGAGAACTAAGTACTTGCAACCATTTGTTGAAAAACTAAAAACCCCACAACCTGTAACTCTTGAAGTTTGTGGACGTCAAAATATCTTTCTTTTCTCTCCTTGTTTTTCTTTGAATTGTACCCTCTGAAGGGATATGGGATTTTACTGCATTAGGAAAAAAACCCTTTGACAAGCAAATTAAAATTTTAATGGTACTTTTGATTTCCTGCCATTTTAAAAAATTGGTAATATTACAAAGGAAACAGAACATGCAATGTCACAGTTGAAAACATTCACGCAACACATTGGACTACTCTTTGCAGTTTATTTGAAGATTTCGGTGCAGATATGAACAGTGTCCACGGTTTTTACGTTTTCGCATCAGGCTGCGATTTAATCGCAGTGTAATCTTTATCTTGTTCAAAATTGCATATAGTCCCAGCAGGTAGTTAATAATAAGTGTATACAATCATCTAAATTGGAACATTCTCACAAACTTATTTTAGTGTGAAAGTAAAATCACAAAAATAATGCTAAACATACAGCTAGTGGGGCTTTAAGATTGTTTGTGTGGTACGGTTAAAGACATAGCTCAAACTTAAGGCTGTAGGTAGACGCTGGCACATATACATGAAGGACATGTTATTAGCCCTGATCACCGAGATCCAAGTCTGAAAAAATAATACAACAACATTTTTCAGGTTTTTGCAAGTTTTGGGAAACTTTTTTTTAAACCTTTATTCATATTTATCAATTTTATATAAACTGAAAACTCTATAGGGTATGCATGCAAATCCATCTACCTACAAATGCATACACATGGTATGCGCATGCACACAAACACGGCATAGCCTGGACACAGTCCCATACATGCATTCGAGGCAACCTTTGAGTACAGAAGTATCATGACCTATAGTGGTGACACTAACTGTACATCTGTGCCTGATCTTATCAAGAAGTAGTAATCGATCGAATTTCCCTACCCTGCTCAGTTTAAAATGTGAACAACACAAACCTTTTTATGTAGCTGAATTTTAATTGTAGCATTTTTATATTTTTCTTCCATTTACGATTTTTCAATTGATCGTCTTATTTCTTGTTAAAATGTTTTACCCGAATTTATACTTAAATTACTCACCGCTATGAAACTGACTTCTGTAATTATTGCCGTAATCCTTCTTCTGTTTTTTATGGAATTTGGAAAATATCACCCTTGTCATCTTTATGTCTATTCCCGAGTAAACAAGTGACAAAAATGAGTCATCGTGCAAACTGTAAAGCTAGTCAAGCAAATTACCAATATTTAAATCAAAATGGCCTCCATTCATATGTGAACTCTGTTCAGAAAAATTGAATTTCAGATTTTTCACAAAAATAAGACGATTTCTACTTTATTTGTCCTAAAACTTCAAAATGAGCCACCAGCCTGCGTTGCAGGTGCCTGACACTCATCATACAGAATCGGCAATAATTAACACGATTGGAACTAATTTGGGATAATTGGATGGTGTAGTAATGCTGATTTATGTAATTTTATCTGCTTTACCTTTTTACATTACACACTTGTTTTTAATAGTAATTTGAAATACTGCAACATTCAGCTATAGGGCACCTAACACTTTTGAGAAATTTGAAAATATGAACATCCAATTATCCCAAATTAGTTCTAACGTGTTAATTATAGTCCACGGGCTGCGCGCCAGCTTTTTCTGACGTGTTTCTATCTTGCCGACCCCTCGCAACACTGCCAACATGAAAGAAATAGTCAGAGCACGGCCCGTCGACTACAATTATTGCATACATTCCAGCTTTTGGCCATACAAGTTTTGACGTGGGCACTATACGGTCAAGGCCCCGAGAACCGTATAGTGCCCACGTCTATGAATATTCAGCGTGAACGAGGGCGATAAAATTACAAAGACTGCTTCGGATAAGGCTGGCAGCAACGCAAACAAATTATCTCCACTGAGTCCCGAATTCTACACTTGGCTCTTCTAAGTATTTCTCTGTATTCCCACCTGGTCAGTCCACAACGACTGGATTTTCGGTAGTTGAGAACGGCGACACCAAACGATGTGAGTTGAAACGGATACTAGCAAACTATTAAAGGTGCATTTTATGCTGTAAAATACCAAAGTCACCATTTTTGGTCGAAAATGAAAAGAAATGCGCTGCGACACACGATAATTTCGAGTATTTAAGCCCCTCAGTCCCTCAAACCACGGCCATACATGAGCGCGCTCGCTTATGTCCGTAAGCTCCGAGTGCTACGCTTGCGATCGTATCGATCGGTACAACGGTATGACATGTATCAATGGTCCAGTTCAAGTGACTTGAATGGCTACAAAACTGTTTTTATCTTTTATCTAATGTAAGCCTAGTATATCCATGTGAGATACATATGTGGTCCAATTTTGATATACTGTAGTCTAATTTTGATATGCTGACTTATTCACAGACAAACTGAAAAAATGCTCACATGCCGGCTAGCCCGTCTAACGCCGGGAACACACGGAGGCTGTACGCAACTTACGGCTAACATTGCCGGCCATCTTCAAGAATCATGGCTCAATTTTTTCCTTTCTCCTCCAATGAACCCGAGACAATTTTACTGACAGTATTACGCTATTAATAACTTGTTATTAATAGCGTAATAATTGGTCTTGTTATGAGGAACTGTGTATACACTAAAGTTTTCGATTTCATAAACCAGAATTCAGATCTCTCTGTTCAAGTGACGAAGTTTCTCTTAAAACTCAACCAACAAGACTCAAATTATGATGATCGTTCTTTCTCATATGTCGCCGTAGCAGCAGCCATAGCTAGCTCTCGTACGTTGCGACGGAAAAACTTTTTTTCCGTTGCACGACTCGGAGTTTCCCTTGCAATCCATATTCGTCCGAGAAAAACGAGAGCTACGACTACACAGATGAATGCCGCTGCTTTCTTATGGAATACACTTTCTAGTCATATTCCTTCAGCATCAAAGACCTGCTTCTTTGAGAAAGCATAGTCATGCAACACTGTGTAAAGCGCTAGTGAAAATTTTCTTTATGCTTTGTCTAGAAAACTTAGAAAATAGCGTTTAGGACCCGATGAACAAAATGGTACACTTGGTGGGGGTGTTCGTGATAAGTGGAACGGCGTTTCTGTCCTATCACTGGCCATGCTTGGTTTAGGCGTCAAATTTAAAATTCACTGTTATCAGTCAGTACATATTGACACACACCCACTAACTCATTAACCTGGCAAACGCTCTCGCAGAAATTTGTATGGCAAAAAGCTGTCATGTATAATCAATCATATAGTACCTTCAATAATTACCAGGAGGCGGTTTCAGGGGGTCAGTGTTTGTGGTTTCAAGAATAATGAACTTTAGGAAAGGTACACGTTAGTGTTTCTTAATAAATGACGGCACTTTGAGTGTCTAGATTTAAACACAGTCCCTTGTGGAGGGACTGTGATTTAAAAGAATCCTACAAGTCTCAATAAAGATTCACTATCTTGTGTTGACGCCTCGTTTTCATGACCATCGAATCAAAGGCGTAGCAGGGGAGAAACTATAAAAATATTTTTCTTACAACAATTATAAGACAACGCCATGTCCCTTTACTCCCCTTATATTTTGCATTCTATGAAAACAAGTGTTCCTGGTCAGCAGTCTTTCGCATAAGTTGAACGTCTGAAATTCGTAACATGTTTTGAATAATACATACGTTCGTTTTTAGCTAACATTTGGTTATACCAATGTGAGTTTATCGTATAAGCTGAAGTCGATGGCGTCTGTCTGTCTGTCTGTCTGTCTGTCTGTCTGTCTGTCTGTCTGTCTGTCTGTATGTATGTATGTATGTATGTATGTATGTATGTATGTATGTATGTATGTATAGTATGTCCGTCAACATCAAAAACATGCAAACCGCTGCACGTTTCAACGTGGTATTTGGTGTGTGGATGCATCCTGGGTTATAGATGGGATTTTGTTCAAATGAAGTCTGCATTGCCAAAATTATGCAAATGAGCTTATAAAATGTGAAAATGGTCAAGAATTAATAAGTCGAGAACCGCTGTTTTGATTGCTTTGAAAATTTGTGTGCAAGTACCTTAGGTGAACCTTATACAGTTTTATGAATATTGTGAAGATATCCCTAATTTTGTATTTTTACTGAAGTTTTTGGTGATTTTTCTCATTTTAAGTAAAAATTCTTCTTCTCTGAAACCGCCAGCCAAATCGCTCTCAAATTTGAGTTGGATCTTTGTGAGGGTGTTACTCTTCTAATTTATTGAAATTATGACAAAATTGGGAAAATTACTATTTTGGAGCAATTTTGTCATTTTTGGTCAAAAAATCTTGAACAGTATTTTCTTTTTAAAACCCCTGGACAAGACAGCCTTTATATTTGGTACACAGACGTACAGAGATGACAATAGTTAGATATGTGGAAATTGTCCTGAAATATACAAATTTGTATTTTTAAGACAATATTGTCATTTTTGGTCAAGAAACCTTGTTCTCAAAATTACTTGTTTGATAGCTTTGTAATTTGGTATAAAGTCCCGAGGGATGTTATTAGATAAATTTTCTGCTCAAATGTTGAGAAACCCCCAAAATTGTATATTTTAGGTAATTTTTTCAGTTTGTGACCTTAAATGACCTACACCAACCAAAGATATGTTGTGAGACAGCTTCAAGGGCTGTGAACATAATTTTGTCATATTTGGTATCAATGTGTAGGAAAATTTGATCTAGAAAACAGAGCTGACGTGATTTTTTGTCATTGCGGACCAATTTTTGCAACTTTTCTATGTAAGACATACAAGAACTGATGAGAAATTTGGATCCAGGATAATTCCAGATGTTGTAATCACGGCCCACAGTGGAAGGCATTTCACTATCTGTAACTAACTTAAGTGCTGTTTACATTAGAATGATAACACTCATCGCATCAATTAAAAACTCCCTAAGGTTGTAAATACATTCCTGTCATCTGGCGTTATGTAATACCAAGGGATGGAACATTTGATATTCAGGAGGGAGTAGGGTCTAGAAGATTGATGAGGTAGCATTACTTTTTTACCAGATCCCCGGTACATTTTTTACCCACTCCCACCATTTATTTTTATCAAGCCTTCTCTGTCTATTTTTTGTTGTTGACATTTGCTTCTGTATTTAAGATCCGCTTGTCCCATTGCTACAGAAGTTTATATGCATGTTCCTAAAGATGACCTCCAGTACCTAAGTTGCAGACCTTATTTGCTTTTGTCATTCTTGTTTTTGCTGGTTTAAATATTTCTCGAATGGACCAATTCAAACCGAATGTGAGCACACTGTCCTTGACGGTATTTTTTAATCTATTTTTAGCTTTAGGAAAATTTGACTCTTTTACGGGAAAGTCCTCAGTAAGATTTAAATTTTGAAACAATAGTTAGCGGGGTCTCCCTTTAGCCCGCGCAATCAAATTATCAAGAATCTCCTATAATTGTTTTGAATGGAGATAAATGTTAACATGACGTGGCCCTTATGGGTTTTTATGGTAAACAGTCTCGCCTTTTGATCTAACTGCCTTCAAATTCTATCTTACACATCGAGCGTTTTATCAGAAAAAGTCGTTATTTTAATTCGAATCCATGTATTCAAATAACAAAAAATTAGAAGTCTGAAGGGAATAAGTTTTTTGACAGAATGTCAAAACGTGTACGAAAAATATGGCGATTGCTTATGAGAACTGGCACTCAAAAGTGTCTGTTAAACCGTTTACATCGCTGATCTATGGAAGGGAGGG
Organism: Ptychodera flava; assembly: GCA_001465055.1. Taxonomy (NCBI): domain Eukaryota; kingdom Metazoa; phylum Hemichordata; class Enteropneusta; family Ptychoderidae; genus Ptychodera; species Ptychodera flava. The sequence goes on along the minus strand of LD346117.1, from coordinate 243,618 downwards.
GAAAATGTATGGCAGCGAAAATTGTCGTACACCTGGACTCGTAGCAGAGAACTACTATGTGCACTTTGTAAGGTTAAATACTGTAGCGTACGTGTGACTTCACCAGTAGGCTAATCGTAAATGCCAAAATAAAATGGCACTTATGTGAGTTCTTATCAAGGGCCGTCATACGGTGAAATGTCATTTGGTTGACATATACACAATCCCTCTATAGAATCAATATTCCAGACACATTAACAAGCTAGTGAACAAACAATGGTTCTACCACAGACCTACAAGACTTGTGTGTCAGAGTGTCAAATTAATCTTTACGTTATGACAACTGCCGCGATAGCGGGTCATCAGCTGTGTGATACTATATATCGAAAACAAACCACATTAAAATAGAATATCTTACCGTGTAAAACGAAAAAAAAAATTTGATGGCCAAGATTATACCGGTAGTTCTCAAAATTAGGATTTTAAATGTTAAACTTTCATTCACACTTCTGAATAGTTTTAAATTTTAGATTTTGACAAATTTAACAGACAAATAATACTTTGAGACGTGCCTGGGTTATGGCTCTGGACATGAAAAAATCGTGACAAAATGGCCGCCACAGGGCCATATTGAAGTGTATAGAAAACAAAGCGCCATGCATATGTATGACATACGTCAATGTCCTTGTACCGACTTTAAATGAAATTTATTGAGGCCTGCCTGACTTATGGCTCCGGACATGAAAAAATCGTAACAAACGGCCAGGTGGCGGCCACATTGGATCATATCACAAAACAAACCGACGTGCACATGTATGACATAAGGAGTAATCCTTGTACCAACTTTCAATGAAATCGCTCCAGGCATCTCGGAGATATCTGCGTGAACGGACAGACAGACTGACGCAAGCACGCATGCACGGACACGACCAAACTTATGTCCCCAGGGCGGTGTCCGTGGGGACTAATAATCAGACAGGGGTGTCAGAAAGTCTGCATGTCGACCAACCAAGTTTTAAAATGCTCGTGGAAAAAAGTGTTCAAGGAATCAAAACACTTTGATTGCCAAGGTGTGTAAAGAATGCAGAAGGTGCCTTTGCATTCGCAATCCACTGTTGTTATGGCACTCTCCTATTCCGGACAGAGCAAGCGCTGCACTGAGAAACCACTTAGTAACTAAGCTAAACAAAATACATTATATACTGACATTTTAACAACTTTAGGGAAAAACCTTCAATGATTTTGGTCAGCTATTTTATATAAAAATAACAGTTTATATCAATAAATTTCGAAAATGCTAGGATATCAAATGAAACCACTCTTACATCTTAAATCTAATTCATCATTCTCAAATCGTACGGGCGATTATTTTCAGTTTTAATCGTATTTATGTTATCCCATTACGCTCGGAATATTTTATGTTGTTTTTTTAAACAAGACTTAGTATGTCTGCACAGAAGTTTTTCTTCATGGGTTGAACATCAGAAATTGATATTATGCTTGACAAATTCAGTTATCCGGTTGTTTTAATGAGCTATTTTTAGGTTTTGGAAAATCAAACTCTTTTTATGCCATTGTCCTCAGGATAATTTTTTTATATGTGGTTCGCGAAGTCCAAATTTTGAATACAGGAAAAAATCATTATGCTGTCCGCCCATCCATGAACTTGCTATTTTGCTTCATGATCTGTTATTTTGCTAATGATAGTACTCATTAGCAGCAAGGGGGTTCTAATTGTAGTACAATGATATTCAAATCAAACATTTAAAATATGTAAGAGGGTGTAAAGAATATTTTGACATGTTCTGTAATAGAATAGGAAAAATATGACGATACTTTACGACTGCTCACAACAAAAGGCATCCAAAAGTCTCTGCATTTTACCCGTTTGTATTACTAACATAAGCAAGCCATGCAATAAATTATGGGAGCGACAATAATCCAATGGCTAAACTTTGTAAACCTCACAACACAAAACTATTACGGCCATTTTCGCGGTCACAGATATTACTGTTGTGCATGCACTTATTGTAGTGTAAATGTGACCTTGTCGGTACTCTTATCGTAAATGCCAAAAAGTACCACTAAGATTGATTGCTTCAAGGGTCATCACAAAGGTGACAACTCACACCGAAACATGTTGGTTGACTTAGAGAATCAAGAATGCAGACATACTATCGACTGACACAAATAATGGTGTTCAAAACAGACCGACAAAACTGTAGGTCTGAGTGTTCAATCAGGTCTGAGTGTTCAATGTATCTCACGTTGTGAAAGCCGCACGCCTGAAGGGTAGAGGGTTATCAGCTCCGAGTTTTTTCCAATTAATAATAATAGCAAACCGTCAAATGCGTGATCGGACATCATCGATTTCTCAGAGCAGAGATACAGTCTATAGACATATGACAGTACGCGCCATTTAAACTCTTAATATGCAACATATTGCAACATAACTTACAGCCACCAGTGTCTGTAATCAAGCGAGACCCAAAGTGTATATTATGAACGATGGGCAGCCTGTGAACGAGATCAAATTTCTCTCTGTCATAGCTTCTGTGTAAAATTATCCAAGGTGTGTACACCGATCTCAATAATTATTACCGTTATAAAGATTGGAGAATGTTCACCTGAGCGATCGTTATAATCGTGACAGTAACTGTTCAGAGAGTCTGCTAAGGCAGTACTGTGACCACGCATCAAGTTACTGCGCAATGTTGCTGCAGTGTAACTATGTTGACCGTATTTTTGAGTGTTTGTGCAACAACTGCGCGAATTTTGCATAAATACTGATCATCATTCAGGATTCGTGTGCTGAAATGTACTTTTGTAAGTTTACAATAATTACAGAAATATTATTTTTTTTATCAAGAATATTAGTAATCACAAATTTATAAATAACAGTGTTTGTACCACAACTGAGCGAAATTGGCCTGGAATTGATCATTATTCAAAATTCGAGTTGAGGAGGGTACTTTTGTAAGTATACAATAATGACAGAAATATTTAATTTTTATGAAAAATATTCATAATCATAAATTTATAATTCTTTTACACTCTTGCCACAACTGATAATGTCTTATGGCCCTGTGATCCCCATGACATATTTGTCAAAAAGGACAAGTCGAGATATGTAAATAAACTTTTTACTGGTAAACATGGCCTGTCATGAAGATGGTGATGCCATTGAGTCTGCTATGTTTGGCTTAGTTTACAGAATGCCCCTTAGGGGCTTTAATAACAACCATTCAGTTGATATTATGAACTTTTAACGCGGTGCATATCTGCCTCTCTTTCTCAGCTCACGATATAAATAAGTCCTTTGGCCCAATTTGTACAACGCACGATCCAAAAGATATGCTAAATCACTGACATAGAATCGCCTGATTAGTTGCAGAGCAAAGCAGGTCAAATGCCGTCGATAAATTACGTCATGCTTGTCTTTTCCAACATTTTCAAACTTGTTTCCTATTTTAACTAGCTCTTTCCTAACTAATTGTAACCTTCAAGTAAAGAAGAAAAGTAAAAGAAAACTAAATGCTAACCCTAATGAAAAGTAAACCACATTTTGCACCAGTACAAAGCTATAGAAAATTAGTTTAATCATACACCCTCGAGAAAAAACGTTGTACTCTAGGGTCTATGGAACATAGACAGTAGCAAACGTCGCTACTGACTGCAATTAAAATGACCAAAGTGTTAATTAATGCTAATGCCGTTTTTCTAGTATGCACTACAGGCAACTGCTCACGGACATTGTTTCCTAAATTATAAGAGAATACCAGTAAACATTGAGATTTGATCGGCATAAATGGACTCAAATTGTCGCATATTCTACACATCCTAGTGGCCTTGAGTTCAATGTTCTTCACAGAGTAAAATGTAAATGTTTGCATGTAACCTCATGCATAGGTATTTACCACCATCGGAATGTTTCAGTGTTTTGCTACAATGGCAGTTGGGAATTTGTCCTCTTATCTCCATGACAATCTCAAATTAGCAGAATATGTACATACATGTCTCAGCTTGCCTTTCTTTCGTCAAACCTGTAACTATTAATACTTGGTTAAAGGAGGAGTCATAAACATATGCAGTCTATTGACGAGACATTCTGATAGCGTTACAATCTCGCAGCCAAGTCAAGGACACATGACCTCCAGCGTTTGGGTTATCAAATTGAATTCTTGGTGCATTCAATACGATTTTGCCACTTAAGGGAGTCATAAAGTCTCAGGCTGTCGTCAACATTGTCAATATGGAGGATTTCTACAGTTTAAGCATATACAATTACAGAAGCACAGAAAGGTTTTAGGTCATACAAGAATATAATGCAAGAAATGCCTGAAAAGCTGAAAAGATGAATGAGTTTAGCTAGTGTCACGAACAAATAGAACTTTGTGCCGTGACGATCACACCTGTTTTGAAAGTATTTATGAAGTCGCGTATCTCAAACTCTTGCTGTGATGAGAAGTCGACCTTTTACCCATAGTACATTTCAATATCATTTCGTTTGCCCATAGTAAGCGACAAACGCCCTATCGTGCCTGCGTAGTAGTACTGATATATTGCCTGCAAGAAACCCGTATCAGTGGTAATTCAAACTTCGGTCATTCTGAACATAGACGGTAGCGAAAAGATGACGTTTTACTGCTGTTTCAAACAAATATAGCATTACTTTCCAAGAGCGAAACTTCGGTATATGTGCTCAACATTTTAATGTGTTTGGTTTGAATCGAGTTTTCCTTCTACCTCTTCGTCTTCCACCATTATTTATATGCCTTGATCTGGAAAACCGCTGCATTTCATTTGGTGTCATGTGGCACAGGCTCGTGGCCTATGAGAAATCATGCCTTATTGTTTATATTTTTCAGAATCTATAAACATTTACATATCTCAGCAATTGCAAAGGCTACAGGGTTGGGATTTGTTGGAGATTGACTTTTATATCGTCAAAATGTTAGCTATTCGTTTGGAGGACCCGAGACGATCTTCAGCTTACTTAAACGTATCTCAGTAAATGTATGGGCTGCTTTGGTTTTTTGTAGATTTTGATCACTGTTTGACATCACTTTTTACCAAGGTATTTTGATGACCTTGGGTGATACATGCCCGACCTTTACAAATTTCAGAAACTACATCGGCAAGCGATTTGAATTTTGTACGATATCATTATCATTACAAGCTCATTTGAGATCTTGCTGCTTGTTGTCCAAGACCACACATTCCAGTAATTTAGTCTATATTTACTTTGATTGGACACTGATTTTGAGAGCAATCCTTATAATTCGACTGAATTGTAAATTGTCATTGCATTACATCATTATAAAAAGAGATCATCAGCAAACAAATGATAGAGAAGTTTAACAATGTCAATTAGACACTCACCTGATCATCGTTAACTGAGTTGCACTAGTAAAGAACGTGGAAGTGGAGACAGAATGCTACCTGTTTTACGTATTCGAAGCATTCGAAAAAATATGTTCAATTAACTTAGATGGTGAACTTGACTTAAGCTTCACTAGCTTGGGAGTGGTATTCTTTTCGCCTATCAAAGGCCTTTCCGAAATCTATGAATACGCGAGAAAACGCCCCTTTTAGTTTTCAAACGAGTGTGTGAATTATGAAAATATTTCCTACTGTATAATATCGGCTCTGAAACCCGCTTGCTTTTCTTTTGTCTTCTCATAGGTGGTATCCTACTTATGTGACCTATGTTATTATATACTCATGGAATTCTTACCAGTCACAGAAAGTGAGAGTGAATAATTTCCAAGGGATTCATTTTACAGGAAAAATAACAAACTCCCTTCAAGAAATAGGAATTTTCATGTGCTGAAAATAAGATTCATATTGCGAAGTCAACCGCACGTTATAGCACTACAAAACATTTAATATATTTTGTGAAAGTCTTCCTCCGCCATTGGTATCTAGTTTAAGACAATTTCGTGTTGACAAACATCAGGGTTAATTATATCGATATGACTTTGAGAGAAGGCTGCAAAAGACACACATTTAAGTTTGTATAATTCAAGCAGTTGACATTTTTATGATGTACCTTTATATTGATCACGATTTGCTTTCCCGACTCAAAAACACATAATAGTTAGTTATTGTTTCTCAAAGAAATCGATATCCAACTTAAGGACGTAAGAATGCTACCATTATAATCAAGCGAAATTTCTCACTCTAAAGCCATTCGATTTTGTTATGAATTTTCAACACAAAATTTGACACCTCAACCTTTTGACACCTCGACGTTGTTGTATTACGTACCGTTTCGTATATGGCCTTTAAGTTATTACGTGATGTCATTTGAAGAAGAATTTAAAAAAAAAAGTCTGCCGTTTTTGTGATTGTAATTACCCTATATAGACAACTTGAAACCGCGGGTTAGACTGCTACAGATAGCTAATTTGCACAGACAATGACATAGATCAAATGAGTCAAGAATATAACAACACTTACTCATATTTATTAATATGATATTGGCCTGCCACTGTTGTCAGTCAAAGTGGAAGAAAATTGTATATTTTTTTTATTATAAAAAATCTCTTCCATTTCCGATTGCAGTGTTCTGCAAGTAATACGCAGCAAACACAATGGCAGACGTTGGAGCCAGTGGAGGTGGTTGCGTGGATGGTAGAGATGGTCAGAAGAAGACAACTGCGAGTGGTGCAATTGGCAGTGGTGATGGTGACGACGACGAAGACGGAGATGCGGAAAAGGAAGTCGAAGTTATCCCACAAAATTTGCCTGTATGTGATAGCGTTGTACATTTATCGAATGAAAACTTGCTTCAGAGAGCATGCACCTCAGGGACAGATATTCGGACTCTCAAATACAATATTCAATAGGCGCTGTTATGGCGCTGTGATTTTTAGGGAGATACACTTAAGGCGGATGGTTTTGAAGCTTATGCAGTGAATAATATTTTCGTCGGCTTAGTCTTGTGATAATCGGGAATTGCATCTCTTACCCTAGAGATATAAGAAACGTTTGAGCAAAAAGTTTAAGTCTTTCGTTTTCGAGGCTCAATCTATCTTGAATCTTATAACTCTGTTCTACCAATAAAGTGTAAAATTTGACTATAATGTTTGACAATCCTTTATTGGTTTATTTGTTTCCCAATGTCATCTACACTCTAAAGTCTAATATGGTTATACCATTATGGCGCTGTAATTTTTAGGGGGAGACATTTCAAGAACGCCTCTAGAGAGTTGTACTCATTTCACTCGATACTGCAAGAAATACAAGAATTACAATCCTCAACAGAAACCTTATCATTTAATCCTGTGAAGAACACCAAATGCTGCAGCTGACATTTAGAATTTTATTTGACTTTCTGTAGGGATTGGCAACAAATCCATCTGCACTGATCTTAATGGAAAGATGGGGCTCACCAATCCAGGATGGTATTGCAGCTGCATTGTACCAGTTGGTTGATCAGTTGAATGCTTGTAGACTTACCATTCATTGTACAGTCTTAGAAGCTGACGGAAAAACAGTTAGAGAGGCTGAACGCTTAGGTGTCAATCTTGTGTTACCAAAAAGGACATCTATGTTTGAAAAGCACACACCAAATCACTCGTGGCTGGAAGCGCATCAAACATTCTTTCCCCATATTAGGAGGATTCCAAACTTGAAGGTCATTTTCGCCTTTGGAATAGTTTCATCTGCTATTGCTTATGACATGAAAGACAGGGGCGTTTCGGAAGCAGATTATTACCATATTAATGTATGGAAT
>LD346117.1:198940-222808 GCA_001465055.1 Ptychodera flava | reverse complement strand
TGAAACGTGCTACAGATATTGATTTGATAAATATTTAATTGTGCTATGAATCATTGAACAGTGTCAAGTTAATATAGGGATTATTTGCATATTTAATGAACTTTGTATGTACCGGTAGTGATTTACTCTAAAATTACTGCATTAAATTAAATAAAACGTGCTTCAAATGTTGATCTGATGGATATCTAATTGTCCCATGAAGCATTTAGCAGTGTCAAGTTAATTAACGACTCATTTGCATATTAAATAAAGTTTTGTGATTAGTAATTAAAATCTGAGAGTACTGTGCGATGTTGATAAAACCTGCTTCATTTAGTGATAACATATATCTTATTGTTCTGTGAAGCGTACTACTATTAATGAACCTGTTGTAAAACACGTGAGCATATTCAGTTCATATCTGGTTGAATTCATCATATACCTGTATGTCCAAATAACAGCCAATTGGTTAAATGTGCTGACATCTGAATTATATTGATAGTCCACTGAAGTTTCGAAAGGCTGATGTAAAATGCATAGAGGTAGATGAACCATGTGCACTAAAGAGACACAAAATAAGGGAGCTGTCATTTTTTATGACCTGGGGGTTGGAGAAATGTGAGGGGGTCACTCAAAAAACTGAAAGCTACAAGGGGTGTTGCTCAAAAAGGTGGAGAGATATAAGGGGGTGGTGCAAAATGAATTGAAACGCTTCTCAGATTTCACCATTTCACATATCAATTTCTCAAAATTTGTGTTGCGAGAGGGCAGACACCCCTTCTCATGCTCTGCCCCCTTTGGATGTTATAAAAGTTTTACTCAATAAAAATACAGCACCTCTAAGATTGCACCAGACTGCACCATTGCTCTCATTAACTTCTCACAGTTTTTTCCACACATGAGAGGGGACAGCACCCTCTCACACTTTCCCCTTCAGCCTCCCACGTGTTTTCCCCCTGCACTTTCATTTTTCTGTGAAAACCCTGTCATGATCGATACCCATCCAAAGTAAACAATACTATATGCCACTGGTTGGATACTGATTATAGTGTGAGCTTTTATATCTACATTTTGTTGCAATTTTCATTTGTTGGTTTCACCTTTTTCAACCGTCATAAGATAACTGATGATAATCTAGCAGGGTGCAGCATGATTTGAGGTATTTTTGTAAATTTTACAAAAACGTATTGATATTTCACTTTTCTAAAGGAGGGGGGTCAGTCAAAATTTCTGTGTTAGAGGGGGTTACTCAAATTCATCATAGTTGGCAGGGGGTTACTAAAAATTTGAGTTTCTGATGGAATTCCTCTGACCCCCAGGCCATATATAATGATGGCTCCCTAATGCAGTTTCTCAGGGGTATGAGGCAGAGGGTTGGGGTCCCCCTCCTGAGACTGGAACATTAGAATATATACTACAAAACTTGGATGTGAAAACACAATTATGAAATTTATTGAAAAGGGGTACCATAAGGCCACATCAAAAATAAAAAAGTAACAGATAGTAAATTTCTGCTTGCAATCTTCTTCATTTTACTTCCATCCTTGGCTCAAAGGAAACCGCTTGGGATTTTACCCCGGAATCTTCCAGATTCTCCTCTGATATCAAATGGTCCAACCCTAACTGCTTCACAATCCCTGGACATGTAAAAGGTGATGACATTTGTGATTATCTTTATGAAAGAGTACTCATGGTGACCTATCTTGATTCTCTAACTCATGTTTATACTTGGCAAGAAACATTTTCCCCATTGTCAGCAAGAATTCAATCCTCGGTGATGGAAAAATGTATGGTATTGCTTGATCTTTACTGCTGTTTACTTCTGGTTGCAGATTAAAATTTATAAGTTGTTAAGACACAATTGCTTTGAAAACATCTTGAGAAATGGCTGTTCATAATGTCACAGATACTGACTCACTGTGAATGTTATAGAATTATATTGCAATCACAGGGCTTAGATACACAAGGAGTGAGCTGAGTACCAGTAGTTCTGGAATTCTTGGCAAACTGCCAGTACAAGTACACATCATTACGACAGCATGTTGTTTGTGAATGCATGTGTATGTTTACTCACTGAAACCACAGGGCTTACACAAGGAGTGAGCTGAATGCCTGTAGTTCTGGTATTCTTGGCAAACTGCCAGTACAAGTACACATCATTACGACAACATGTTGTTTGTGAGTGCATGTGTATGTTTACTCACTGATAGGTCTGATCTGTTAACTATTCATACCAGTATGGTATGGCAGCTCACAAACACTTGCCCCATTGTAGCAGCTAGTATATTACTATGACTACAGGGGTCAAAGGTTGGTGATATCACCGGCTCATCAATGTCTCCTTGTAGCAGCATGAATGTCAGTCCAACTCTAATATTTTAGAAATATCAAGTGTGCTCCCTTACTTCTATGAATTCTTTATATTTACACCTGTAAGAATTCAGAACATGTTTTCTAAACCTAAGTATTAGCAAAGAGGTGTGTTCATTTCTTCACTGTCACAATAATTTGAAATATAAAATTCCATAACAGCAACCGCTGCATGTAATACACAATCACTATGGAAAATGGATGAAGTCATAAATCGATACAATGACTTGTCTTGAGTATTGAGCAGTTGATATATGGCAGGAAACACTTCACCCACTACATAACCATTGCAGGTACTATACACCATAATCAAATTAGTTTCTTTTTTTTAGCAGGTGAAAAAAATACATATTTGTATTCTCTCTGAAGGTTTTCCCTAATATGGCCTGAAACAGCTTTATGGTTGAGTAGTACTCCAAGGGTTGCTTCATTTTCTATGATGCATGTTTACATTTTGTAAGTTATATTTATTCGGGAACAAAAATTCTACTGCTCAGTACTACCGGTAGTACTGCTATGTGTGCAGGGTTCTTTCAGTAATACCGCCCTCTATGTTGACTTTTGAGTAACAAGCTAAACAGCATTCCCTCTCACAGGTTGGGTACCCAGTGAGTAGCTGTAATGTCAACTGCAAGTTCTTGTAGTGTCACTACTTTCATGATGATGATGATAACTTACCTGCTTAATACATGCAAAACTTCTGATTTTCTCAACTAAAATGGTTTGTTGAGGTACCATGATATGTACGGTATAGCAGTCACTTCTCTGCAGCCATAAAAACCAAGCAGTGTGCATCAACAATTTTAGGGACTTTCCATTGGTCAACCAGTGCCACATGACTGACCATGTACCACATGGAATTAATTTTCACATTCTTAAAATCAGTACATTTAAAGGATACCAAATTTCACTTCATTTGATTGAACTTAATTTGACCTACTTGACACCAACTTGAAATGGAAAACAACAAATACATGGAAGACAATAAATGTTCTTATGTAATTCCAGGTACACTTTGCAGACTTATTTCCACTAACACTCAAATACTTATGCTCAATAATCAATGTTGAACCATCCCTTTCCCATGATTTCACTGTGTAAGCTTACTGCCATGCTAAAAAATTGGCGACTGGGATATTCATTACCTTTGAAAATATCAGTATCTGGAATAATTACTCAGGTCCACATTGCTGACCCAATCACAGTTCTAATGTTGTCACCTCCTTTGTCCATCCAATCTTGATCCATACTTAATCACCAGACATCTGAAGTAATCATGCCGGCTGGGTCAGTTTGTTTCTACCTAAAAGAAGAATACAGAATTATAACAAAACACAATAACACAACACAAATTTTATTCGGTTTTTGTGTAGAATTGGAGCTATCAAATCAGAACTACACCTGTCATTCAGCCTATGCATTCATAGTTGAGAGCTGGTAAACCTGCCTAGGTATTCTGTCCTCTTTGACCTTTTCATCAAATTCATTAAAAAAAGTACAAAATGAAGGTGATATTTTAATCTTCAGGGAATACAAAGAAACTAGTAGCCAACAAAAATGATGCATAGAAATTAAAAACAAAAATCAAAATTATCTATATCAAGTTCAGTTGTAATTTTATATATTCATCATGAAGCACAGGAATCACATGAGATGTGTAAGCTGCACATTGTCTATGTAAATCAGTCACACAGCTGAACCAAACTATATAGCCAATACTGAATACTGAATAGTCTATGATGGTGATGTACGTTGTACTCGTCTTTCATATTTCGCACCGTACTGATTTTCATAGACAACATGATGCACACCTTATATTTCATACGACACCTCCCCTCTACTGTCCATGGTGATACCAGGTGGACTGATGATTAATTAAGCAATAAAACACATCCAACGATGGTATACCACAAGATTTTGACCAGTTCACGACATATTTGCACGAGCGATAGGGAGTGCATATATGGAGTGAACTGATCAAAATCAAGTGGTATACCGTCACTGGGTGTGATTTATGTATATCATAACAGTATATTGAAATTCTGGCGTGGAACGACAAAATCAGATTTTCACTAAAGCTTAGAGCTCACACCTATGCCAGCCGTGGTATATCACCAATATACCACGGTTCTTTTTGCGTCTCAACCAATCAGATCGCTGTATTTGCTCCATCAATATACTGGTATGATATAATAAAATTTTGAGATTATCAAACAACACGACACATCTGGTAATACAGCTGTAGCCATAAATATTATTTGAAAATAATTTTCCTGTCCACTGATTACATCAAATTACAGTGGTCATATTTAGATTAATTTTAGATATATCACTATGTTAAATTGAATGTTTGAATACACTCTGTTATGGCAAGTCTATCAGTTCACATGAAGGTTTCAAAAGATAGTTACAGCTACATGCATTGATATCCCTTACCTTTTCAACATGGTGTGACCTAATCCTGTGATTTTCCATGGAAAAGTTGGACCTCTGCACCACCAGAGAAATGGGATGAAAAGGACCAGTACTGCTAACTTTTGATGATTTTGCACTTTTTTTGTCGGAACCATTTCTTCTACTCTCGAGAACATGTTGATATACGCAGTATTCAGCTTATCAACCCTACCTGCACATGTGTAAACTGCATTGTTATTGTTGACAAGTGGATTCCGGTCGGGACTAGAATTCAAATGTAAACAGTAAAAGTGCATGTTACACATTAGACGTTATGTTGACAAGCTGATAGTTGTGTGTTTCAAAACTTTTTTGGAAGTAGAATAAGGACTTGAAATTGATGTAAAAATTAAAAATAATGAAAAATTCATCAAAAATAAGCATTACTGGCCCTTAAAAGTTATCATAGCATGCACCTCAAAAACAGATATTCTGAATCTGAAATTTTGTACAATACTTTTCTTGGCTACTAGTTGCATGGACTCATTCTGAAGTCTTTGGACTGAATTGATTTTTCACCCTTTCATTCTTGTGACAATCAAAACTAATTTTTTTATCTAGTGTAACACAGGAATGGTGGCCATTTTGAATTTTAAGCGTTTTGGTAAATTTTCATAATTTGTTTCTCCATACAAAAATTGGCATTGCGATCCCTGATTTTCCATTCTTGAAAGAGAATGGTTTATATATTTCTGAAAGCAAAGTTGAGCAAAAGTTATTTTTTTTTCAATTGAGAGGCAAATACTACCCTCAGGGAGGAAAGTTGCAAAATTGTGCAAAATAATGATAAAAAAATAATAATAAGTTATAATAATAAGTTATTGTAGAAGACGGTAGTTCTCTTTTTGGAGGATGTGATGGCCCTGAAAAGGGCCGTTTGGTTTGTGTGTACAATATGTACACCGTATTGAATTTCAGGCTCACTTGAATGAACCCAAATACATCTTCAAAGTCACATGCACCTTGGCTGGTATTGGTAGGGGTAAACATCTCCATTGCCTTCTTCAACTGTCCTCACGTCGGAAACTCTAACATCTTCAATGTCATCTATCGTGTTAAAGGTATCTCCCCATGGTGGACTTCCTGATCTTCATCCAGGACATCATCTCCCACGGCCTGATTTTCTGCCATGTAGTTGTTTTCAGCAATCTGTGTGAAATGAAATGTTACTGTCGGTTAGCCTCTGTACATGCAAGTTTATTGATACTTAAATACATTTCACATTGATTCTTGCAAATTAGTTCACAGACATTATCACATACACCATGCTTCACATACTGATCAATACCCTTCCAGGTATTAACTTCACTTGACTAGAGTTGTAACCTCAGGTTACACCTTTAGTGAAGTGGAGCATCAGAATTGCTTGACACGAAACTGACACAAATGAAAACAAACCTTTGAAGAATTCAAAAATACAGGGCATGCAAAAACATAAAGTGGCTACATGTCTTTGGAGGTATTAAAGAAGAAGAACAAGACAGTCATGAGTGCCATGTTTTTAAGGCCAAGGTCAAATTTCTTACAAAATAATGTACCTCACTGTTCATGTATTTAATCCAAATCAACTCACAATAAATCTGTGTGTGAATGTGGGAAACGTGAATATCTATGTAATTTTCATCACAGACATACATCCCAATCATTATAATTGTTGAACAAATAAAGTAACAAAACAGGTGAATGAAGGCAAACCAGAGATAAAATCTTGAAAATTATTGCATAGAATATCAATCAGATATTAGGAAATATTGTAAAAAGATGATAAACTTAGCATGAGGTAACCAAGTTAAAACATTACACTGTATCAGCCATGACACTCATGATGAGTAATACTTTTGTAAGAAATGAGTGCAAATATTAACCATACATGAACAATACAATTCGAACTGTTTAGTGTGTGTGAGAGAGACTGAAAGTGTGTGTGTGTGACTTGAGTGTGTGTAAAATTACACGTAGGAGACAGAGCCAAAATGACACTGTTGACAGGGATGATTAATGGAATGGGTGAAAGGTATAAATGTAAAGACAGGCAGATAAATTATGATGTAGTTACAGAATGACATTATGCCAGTGAAGTGACAGAGAGAAAAGACATAAAACTCAGGGATATTGTGACCTGGTAGTTTGGGTAAATTTACACCTTTGATAAATTTAACATATTATTTGGATATAATGACAGAAGTTTAAACAATTTTATAAATTGGAGATAAAATCAAGAATGTTAAGCAGTAGAGAAGCAAATTTGTGGAAAGAAATAAGATTATCAATTCCTGCATGGCTAATAAGGCTAAAAAATTGTGAATATTCAAAAGAGAAGCAGGAATTAAGAAACAAATAAATATTAACCGTGGCCAATGCAATCTAATCACAACAATCACTACAGAAATGAACATGAATATTTTCAACATTTCAGACAGAAACAATATCAAAGGTAATTTGAATTTTGACAGCTTTTCATGGGTTGAGATTATTTTGACGAGGAATTAAAAATATCCAAAAAAATTTCATTTTCCTATGGTCATCACCATCAACAAATGGATAAAATATTTCAAAATTACCAATTTGTGCACACAAAATATTTTTACTGTTAGAGACAACCAGGCAAAGATCTGGACTTGGACTTTTGTGAAAACTTAAGTTTTAGTATCATTCACTAGTATGAAAATAAAAAATAAGGAAAGCAAGCTAAATATTGTTTGTGATGATTAAGAAACAAAATCTGATAAGTACTGAGACAACAACAATAACAACAAACAAATTATAATCACGGAATGGCTAACACTGACACTGTGACACAAATCAAACTGCAAATTACTTTTAAATCACTGAAGGTGTATACATATTGTTATACTGAAATTGCTGAGTTCACCCTTTTGTTCGTTTTCTCTCACGTAACAATATAGCATGTAGCATATTAAAAAACAACTGTATGGCTAACAAATAAAGAACAAAACAAACAAACAACAAACAAAATTTACAGCACTGATGACATTTGTAACTTTAGGGTCACCAATAATTTGAGACAGGTAAAAAAAGAAATGAAACAAAATCACATTGCAAACAAAACCAAGTACAAATATAATTTGTAAACACTACTGAGAGGATAATTTGATAAATTTTTTACAAGAAACAGAAAATACTGTGAACCAAACATGAGCAGAATAACAAACAATTTATTTTCATTTCAACAATGAACACAAACTCAGAGAGTTAAAAGGATTGTCTGGACAGAGTAAATTGAGTGAAATAGTTTTGGAAAACAAAAAATAAAACACAGAATAAAAAAATTTGGAAAAAAAATTCAAAGCAGCATTTGCGAAGTCAAAAATAAACAAGGCACAAAATAAATGGACATATACCGGTAAACACACTGTGTGTATCTGTGATTGGTCTCAAAACATAGCAAAACAATTCGCAACCTGGCAACTCAATCTGTACAACATGACCCAATCAGCAATACAATGACTTACCTTATGGATTAAAAATCACATTTCCATCAATAAAATGTAAATATGTTGCCATGGAAATGTTTGAGTACATCAACATGTAGTTGTGATTAAGTTCAAAACACAACAAAACAATTTACAACCTTGTAACTCTCTGTAGATCATTAACTAACCAGCAATACAATGACTTACCTTATGGCCTGAAAATCACATTTCCATCAATAAAATACAATTGCGTTGCCATGGAAACACGTGAGTTACATAACAATGTAGGGAAGTTGTTTCTTTAAATGTCCCATGTGTTTGTGTAAACAAAAGAAGTTTGCATTCAGTCAAAATTTGTGAAATCAGAAAATGTTTGACTTCATAGAAATTGTAGTTTGCAAATTGACCTTTGACCTTTGTTTATCTTTTCGTTTTCCTACTAGGCCTTCCGGTCAAGGAAAGTGTCCTGGAAGTGTTTGGGAAAGGATCAATGCCAGGACAATTTGATGTGGCCGAGGGAATATACATCAAGAACAACGGTCAATGGGTTATATGTGATTATGGGAATCATAGAGTTCAGGTTATTGATCCAATCAAACTCTGCTGTGATCTCATCTTACAATTCCATGCATTCCCAATTCCATTTTATCCGGTGAATGTCACAGTGGATGAAGACAATGACCAATACTTTATGAGTGATTACGGGAATGGTCAAGTTGTGGTGAGTTCTGGACAAAGCAAGATTTTAAACTGTTTTGGACGCAAAGAAGGAATTGATCCAAGAGGTATCTGCTTGAGTCCTGATGGTTTTATATTCATTGGTGACTGGAAAGGATATGTGAGAAAATATAATAAATCTGGTGAACACATTGCAAGAACTGAAAAAGGACAAGTCAGTGATCCCTGGGGTCTGATTGTGAATAAGAAATGGATTTTTGTATCAGATTCTGTCAGGGATTGTGTTCATGTTTTGAATCACCAGATGCAAAGTATAAGAGACATTGGCAAGGGACACTTACAGTGGCCAGCGGGTGGTTTGTGTTTTGATCACCAACAAGATGGCATGTATGTTTGTGATTACACTTGGAATAGAGTGGTTCACTTCAATTGTGATGGTGAATTTCTCAGCTATAAAGGTCAAGGTCAGTTAGAGGAACCCCGTTACATTGCACTGTGTAAGGATAATCCATACAGATTAGTTGTAACACAGGAACACTGTATTAAACTGCTGTACATATAAGCAGACATGACACCACATCATGTCAACTCTGCAGGGATATCTCTAGTGAAAATCTACAAATTTTCTGACAAATTTTACACAACTCATTGCAACTGCCAGGCTGTATGCATATTTTGCATATTTAATAACCAATTTTTGGATCAAACATACAGTTCTCACAGCAATGTATAATTTTGGACAGACCATTTCCTGACCATTTCATCATGACGTCCACAATTTAGTAATTATTTTTTTGAAAATTTTAAGTTGTCTAACAGCAACCTGTTGCAATTTTTTGTGAAATATTTGTCAGAATATTTTTTTTGACTTTCAAAGATGTGTGCATGAGTGTACAGAAACATACACAGAAGCAGACATGACAATATAACATGTCAAGTCTGCAGGTATATTTCTGGTGAAAATCTACAACTTTCCAGACTAATTTTGCACAACACAATGCAACCGGCAGACTCTTTAGTGGAATTTTATCTTACTGATAATCTGTACATTTTGGATATTTTGAGACAATTTTGGATCAAAAGGCCACTTTATCCTTGTATCTACCGATAGAATAAGATTTCGCTTGAAATTCATCTTCTGTCTTTGTGTTTAACAAATTTTTGAAAATTGATCGATAGCAGATATCGTTCTGTCGGATCAAATTTATACAACTCATTGCATAGTGTTGGTAAAACTTTTCAAAAAAAGTTGTAAATTTTTCACAGATGTATGTGCACGGAGACGTACCTTGTGATTCCGATGACTTTAGCAATTCTTTAGATCCATGTATTTCTAAAGATCGGGAATAGATTCCGCAGTTGAGAGAGATTTTGTGCAGAGACAACTGATAGCGACCTGTCCGGCGACCGGCCATATTTCAACTGCGCTTCAACGGTATCGGCGGTCGAAAGGGGGCGCTATTAATGATTGCGCTATCAGAGGGCGCTGGGCACTAGCAATGAATGAATAATTATATGCGTTTCGAAGATTAGCATATAATTACTATCTATTCGTTACATAAGAGAATTCCTTTGATTGACGCTTGTGTCACCAGGTGTTGAATGCGTATATATTGGTGTAAAGGTCTTTTGTCTTCAGTCTCGGTCGAAACTCCACGATGTCCACACAAGTATTTTTTATGTGTATATTCTCTAAATCTTGTAAATGCAGTTTTACAGATCCTGTTTAGTCTGTTGCCTTTAGACAATGCGTTGTAAGGGGGGAATTGTGTAAATAAAAGTGGTGAGTCTTTAGAGGGTACACAGTACGCTCGTGGGGTGTGACGACCACCGCATACCGCATATTATCGCTTTTGTGTATCATTTAATTATCAATTCTTGAAGTTTAGTATAGATCGAAGTATGCTCGTTGTGTAATTTGAACATCAAACGTTAACGAGGAATATGGACGCATTACAAGATAAATCTCGTTATCAAAGATTTTATCCATTCATACTTTTGGACTAGTAGATTTTGTATCATCAATTCGAGAATTGGAAATTTAGTTCCATGTTTTATCTCCGAGAATAATACTGGATTGTATTACAGTGTTCTTTTCCGCAGTTAAATGATAGATAATCTTCCCCGATATCATGTACAGGAAGAAATTATTACTTGTGTAAATTGTCAATTATATGAACTGGAACTTGGACTTTGATTTGAATCTAGATAGCTTCTATGTAAGCAGGAACAGTTTGACTTCTGAAAAAATGAAATAAAATGTAGAGTGATTTACATAAAATGTCTTTTTGTCAATTTCTGGGTATTTTTTTCAAAGGAAGTGGCGTTCTCAGTTTGATTTTGGAATCAAACGCTTTCTTTTTCAGAACAGGTATCTCATCCCGCCTGTGACAATAACAGTTAAACAAATTTCCTTCAACTTAATTTTAATCATGATCGACTGCAGAAATAGCTTACAATCGATAATGGGAGTAAAATATAAATTGGTCTGGACTAATCTTCCAATATACAAAATGACATTTCTTTGTTTCATACTGAATTACTACTGGATTTTCTGGTTTTGCAAGTATATTTTGACATCTTTCAGCCAAATTACGGAAACTCAGAGACGTAGTGGAAGTAGTCATGCATGCTAAAATAACAAATTAGTAATGTTGTACAGTATTTCAGAAAGAATCAGTATATCCCATCGAAGTTGTCAATGGAGCAAGGGAGACCACGACAAATTTTAAAATAAAACACAATTGTTGGATGTAGATATTGGAAACTCAAAGTAAGTCGGTCACTATCCGTCGGAGAGTCTGAATGCGCGGTACGATGTCGAATTAACGCTTCAATTTGCTGAGGGCATAAACAATTGGACAAGAAGCGACGTAGAGTGACTGTGGTAGAACTTAAACTGATGCACCTGTTGCGTCGGCTACCGCACGAGCATATCACCATTCAACTTGTTTCGGCAAGCACGCCCTCTTCGTCCTATATTGTTTTTTCTTTCGAAATCGGACGTCCAAGTAGAAGAAGATGAATGTCTTCTCTATACTCTCATTCTAATAAATGAATTACGTTCCACTCCATTCATTCATTAATGATGGATCAGCCAGAGGTGGCAGCTTTATTACAGACAAGAAGAGGAAAGTATACAGTTCACATTATACCAGGGTGCGGAAGCAAATGGCGGGAGCAAATGAAATGAAATACCCGCGTCACCTGTGCATGCCGTCCAGGAAAAAACCAGAGGTAAAGAACATAAGATAAAGGAATTCTCTGGAAACCTGTGTACGAAAACAATGCATAACACAGGACCACGGGGTGGTGTCGGACTTCACCACTTGTGTTCGTTCCCTAAATACGTAAAACAAAACAGCATCTTTGTTTTTTGCTGTTGTTTTTTTTTTATGATAACTTGGACGAATCCGTCTGTAGGCTGCTGAAGTGTCTGGCAAGACTGAATATCTACTGCCTAACTTCCCACTTATAGCTCCGTAGCCCCGCCCACACATTATTTATCAATGCCACGTGCCGGGGGCCACGTGTCAAATTCGCCTTACGCGAAGACATCAATTTCTCTCTATACTATGGAATCGCAAGAAATTATATGTCATATCACGTGTTTATGAATAGGAAAAGTATGACACACATTAAAATCTATTCAAAAGAAAGCAGAATTTCAAACCATGCTTTTCCAGTTGACATTGGTCGCTAAGGGAATATTTAAAGAGATATCAGTTTGTCTTAGACATGAGTCAGAGGTGTAGCCATCATGGTGGTTCTCTGACAAGTGTATATGCAGAGCAAATTAATAAGGTGGCGCTGCATGTTGCATTGACAGTTTTTATTTGAAAGGAATATTTCTCATCTAAGTCGAAACGAAACCCCCTCATACCATATATTTTCAAAACGCAGAGACTCTAAAGTTTAGAATGGCAGCAATAGTTTACTCGAAGGATAAAGCGGGTGTATATTTGGGGCAAAAAACCTGAATTTTGGTATTAATGATAAAAAATTAATTTAAATCAAAAACTTGATTCTATTTTCTGAAATGTAATATTCACTTGAAACAAGAGTATATGTAGAATAAAGACTTTTATTTTGCATTATCTATGCTCATTCTGAAATCGCCTGGGTTGAAAGACTGAAACTCAAAAAGTGATTAAAAACATAATTTTAACAGCATTAAAAGAACATTATGTGAAAATTTCAGAAAATTTGACCCAGCCAGAGTGGAGTTCAATTCTTTGAAAATCTTTAAATTCGGAGAAAAGAGAAGCCAGGAAATTGGGCGATTTGCTTACATTTGCATAAATTAACACTTCTTTATCACAAAACTTACGACTGCTTGACAAGCTAAAAGGTGAACTCAACCAATGTTTTAATTTTGGGTTAACAAATTAATTAAAATTGAATGAATATTTGCAAAAGAAGTAATTTTGAGCAAAACACGCTGAGTTGGGTGCAGCGCTCCCATAAACTTTTTTCTATAAAGGAACTTTTCCGGTAGTAAATTTTATATGCAAATAATGAGTATTGCAGCAAAAATTCATGAATGTAGCAAAATATACGAATCACCTGTTTTATAAGTCTTCAAGCAATGGCCTAATGTATTTTGCATATCTCAAAATATTGTTTTATTATCCTGATTTCCTACTTGTTTAATGTGAATACGCTGTACTATATTTGTATGTTTAATTTCTTCTCCCAATGGGCACTTGTGAAGAAGTCTAATATGCAATAACAGGGATTGCAATCATAAAACCTTTCTTTCTGTCTCATTATTTGGTGATCATGTGAGGCAGAGAGTTGACGATGAAGGGTAGAGAAGCCGAATTACTGGTTTGTCACTTTGTATATTTTTCTAGCCCCAGCGTATGCCTTCCCCCACCCTGCGCTCCTACAGCACACACACTATGGGAGTTGTGGAAATATGGACACGTAGCTAGGCACAATCATATCACACTAAAGTTCGTCCTTGTCACCTGTGAAGTAAGGCAAGTATGGCATAAGACATTATGCTGACAACACAGGGTGGTGTTCATATGAATAATAGCATTGTTTTATTCACACTGTGTCAAAACATGACATCTGATTGCCCTGTCAACACAAATCCTATGATTTTCTCTGAATACATTTCATACAATGAAGTAAACATCACAAATAAAAGACATCAATCTCGAAATTATTTTTCAAAATAATGTACCATTGGAAAATTTCCACTTTACAGTTCCTCTAAAATGAAGGCGAGTTCACTGCAGATGTTATTTACACAACCAATTGACTTTTTGTAGAGGGGGAAAAAACTTCAAGTTTATAGAAGCCACTATGGGGAAGTGGGGACCAATAGTTTATAATTCACGTGCGATGTCTAGAATATATCGAATTGTTCACGGTTTTTAAAGTTTACAGCATATAAAATTACACTGCAATTATCAGATTATCTAGAGAATAGTCGATACAGTTTGGCTGAAGTATATAGTTACCGATATACCCTGTATGTCATCCTAAGGGATTTACTTATCATGCAAGGCTCCCTAACACAAACAGCGTAGTATTACAGAAGAATTGATGGTGTAGTCTTCAGGCAAAGATGTACGTATTCGCCTAGTTGCAAATCATGTCATGATAGAGATATTTATAAACAGATTGTGTTGGTAGCCTTCTTTAGACACAAACTTTATTGACTTATAACTTTGGTCTTGGAGTGAACTCTGTAATACTAGACACATTACAGTCATGGTACTTCATGTGATAAATACACATGTTGAAGGTATGGCTCTCCACACAGTTGCTGACAGAATTGCAAAGTCAAGCACCAAGTTCATGCAAGATCACAGATCTTTCGAGGTTGAAAGTCTTTCAAGGTCATAGCAGTTAAATGAGTCAGGTTGAACAATGATGGGTGTTATCATGAATTTAAGAAGGCACAGAACAGATCCTTGTATAAGGAGTTTAATTGTAACCATACTCTGAATACAAATATTGAACAAACATTATTAACAGAAAACAGTTTGTTTAAATATCCTACAATTGGGAGGAGCAGGTATGTCTAAACCCATTATCGCAATACTGTTAAAATAATACTTGTACAAAACGTTGCTTTTGGGGGGATAATTATACACATGTTGGTAAGGGCCTCTTTCAATCTATCCATTGCCTCAAAAGCTGACCCTTCAAGGAAACAACTTTACAAATATGAATATTTCATCAATTTGACTGTTGTGTTCAGAATATGATTTGTGACACTGAAATGCAAACCATGCATTTTTGTCTCTTCTGTTCAAATTCATTTAAAGGTATACAGTCACCTGTAATCTAAATATGCTCATATATGGTCAAAGTGGCAATTCTTGGTATTCAAAATGCCCATGTGAGGGCACTGTTTTTAAAAACCGGCCAACCGCTTAAAATCAGTAATTAGTTAGACTTTTTCTTTCCATGGTAACTGTGGCAAAATTGGAACAGGGGATAGTATACTTTAATTGGCACAATATCAAGAGCATACACTACAACCCTTTCACCAATGGTGATTGTGGACCTATTTGTAGGGGACTCGGAGGAGAATAGGTTAAAATATCCACAGACTGCTAACAACACAATACTCAGTATTTTCAAAAAAACTGAATAAAACTAAAGTTAAAAATCTTGCAAAATACAATTTTCCTTACAGTGACACACTGACAATAAACTGATTGATATCTGCTGTTCTTAATTAATGTACAGTGCCTTGGCTTCAAATACAAGATATCTATTTACAATCTCCTGGATAACTAATGTCACCAACAATGTCCTGGTACTGGTAATAAATTCAAACATGAAAAACGAAATTATATTTTCTTTCCACGCACTATTACTCAAAACACCAATAATAAATTTAGTTGATACATAGTTACATTTTGTCTTCTTAAATATCTAGAATATCTGGACACTTTGACAATTATTTACAATTATTTTACAGTTTTCAAAAATCTTTCATATTTATTAATTTTCACTGGTTATAAACTTATTTGCATTGGTTGTGTACTACAGTACTCTAACAGTCAGGCATATCAACACAACACACCGGTATTACACATTACAGGATTAAATGTGTGACAACTAAAAAGTGCAATATAAAAATCTAAAAGTGATACTTTACATAACAACATTTCATAAATTGACTATTTATTGTTGTAGACAAGTAAAAAAAATAGTTGCCACTGCTTGGATAAACACAGGAAAAAGCATACGTTTTAAAGAATGTATGGATTTTCAAAACTTATGAATTAACTCATTTGATAGAATTGAGCAGATGACAAAAACACCAAGATTGAAAATTTTGGCTGAAAAAATGTCCAGTGATTTCTTTATACATGATATTTGCTTTCTTGTGCTTTTTTGTGTCTGAATTCGTACACGAGTATTTTGTTGACTCTGACAAGTTTATTTATCATCAGTTCACAAGATGATAATTACACAAGTACTTGTTCAGACAACTGTTTGTATCAATTACAATGTGTCATCGTGGACCAGAGTAACACTACTGAACTACGAAGAAAAGTTACTGTGCTAAAATATACTGTGGAATGTGGTAAGGCATTTGTCAGAATTCTGCTTTGGACGCGAGTCGCGGGCAGACTAGAGAAAACTGCGATAACTCAAGAAAAAACAAATGTTTTTGGTAATGTAGGATTCGGTAAGTGTGTCTCTGAACATAAACACCACAATAAGATTCATGGACAGATTTTAAGGTAGAATGTGCGGAATGGATAGATATGCAGAATCTAAAACTTTAATATCTTTTTGGCCTACCAAGTGTAGGGGTCATTTTGAAAGTTTTCACAGGCTTAACTTTGTCACAATCAGGAATTTCATACCCAATAGAAGTGACACAAGGATGGTGACCATTTTGATTTTCAACATTTGTAAATATCGATTACTCGTTTCTCTAGTATCAAAATGTGCATGGTGACCTAAATTTGTATGTTAATCCTCAATTTTTATTCTTGTTTTAAAAAATGGTTGAAAGTTTAATTGAGGAAAGTTTGAGCCAGATTTTAAGTCTTTCATTTTCGAGGTGCTAACTACCTTAAGCATAACCTAGACATATCAGGAAAAGTTCAAAAATACAGTTTTGGTAACACAAGTTTTGTTAAGTGTGTTGATAAACATAGCCATCAAAGTTTATCAAAACGACGTATACTTTAAGACGGACTGTTTTGATTCTCCTGGTGTGCTAACTTATCCAAGGACTCAATCCTTGCAATCATCCAGGTTTTGATGTCTAAGAAGCAAAATGAGCTGAAACGATTTCTTGAAAGTCAAGTCTCTGTAGAGGTAGAAAGTCTAATGTCGCATAGGTCATGCTGTGATCTTCACTGTCTTGTGTTACAAAAAAAAAACAAATATGCAAATGACCTAGCAAATATGATTGTTTCAAAAGCCACAGCTTGGAAAACTGAGTACACTGAGAAGAAGTGATGATATAGGAAAATTAACTGAACCATTGTCTGAGCAAAAAATCAATTCTATCAATTCATGTTAAAGCACATCTTATCTTTGTTGCAGTAATACTATCGTTGTCAATCCATCTTTGTGACCAAAGTGCTTAATTACCGTTTATTCAAGAGTTAACCCTTCGATGAATGTTGGTAGAACGAGATTTTGTGAGTACAATTTTACCAAAACACTGAACATTTGCAATCTTACTAATAAACAAATATTCTTATGAAAGAAATTGTACAAGGCTAAAATCATAAGCTAAACTGAGATGTACATCAAATAAGTTGTGTAAGTAAAAATACCGAAACCATGTGAAAAAAGTAAATGTCCTTTGCCAACTTTGGCAACTGTTCATATTTTCACATCAGTATTTCACATTGATCTATTCACTCGGTCATTTTTGTTCCCAAAAGTCAGTAAATGAAACCTGTCAAATATATGTGTGATATTTTTAAAACATTTTTGAAACTAAAATGTCACAGAACTCGGCCTAGGTAAAAATGACACAAAATTACGACTACACAACAACATTTTAGCTTACAGCGCATTTCTAATTCAACAGCTAGATATTTGCTACATCAGAATACATATAATTCACTACAACTAGAAACATGAAACTTTTTCTTCATGACAATTTATCTTTTTCTACAATTCAAAAAAACGGACGGGATTTTATTCCTTTACACCTCAAGGAAGGAGGAAAAGACATTTTGAAAGATATGAAAGTAATACAATTTCAAATATTGTAAATGAACAGTTATTGCTTACTTGCAAAGCAAGCAACTTGTCAATTTTAGACCTTGCAGTTAAAAATATATGATTTCTTTCTCTCTGAATGTCTTGGAAATTCATCTAAACATTTATGCCTCAGACGTTGCCGAGGGAGAGTTTGATGTGGTGAAAATATTGTGATCCACTTTGTGATTTGCAGTTCCATTATCATTGTTGTTACGTTTCACATCATTCTGAAAGAAAGGAAAAGTAAATTGTTGTGTCAGTAGATGCCTTCTGAGCGTTCGTCAAAGAAAAGCTTTCAGTAAATTTAAAATACGGCAACTGATTTCTTGAGCGTTAAAAAGAAAATATCCAATGAGAATGGCCCACAGGATTACTCTGATCAAAATAAATAAGTACCGTAGCATAACTTCAAGCTAAATGAAACAGGTGTTCAAGTGTTAACTCTCTCAAAGCTGAGCAGTTCTGTTTTTGTTTTACTGGTATGTTGATGTGCCCTCTATGTTGAAGCTGGGTAAGGAAAGGCTCGTGGTGCCTGTGTGACAGTGCATAGCTTACATTTCTTGCTGTACCAGGGGGCTGAGACAAGCTTTGCTTTGTTGAGAGCTCACGTACGCTTAGATGGGCTTGGTACCTTTATCACAAATGGTAAGCTGAAAGAACTTCTAGCTTGCTAGCCATACAATGAAGCAACTTTAAATCTTGTAGGTCTGCCATATATATTTGTTAATCACAGTCACCTGTTTTCTAAAATTCCGCTCTGCGCCTACACGCCCAAAGACGCGTGATACGCCTGAGAAGAACAGGTGTACATACACTTCTATGGGGCAGGTAGGCGCAGAGCGGAATTTTAGAAAACAGGAGACTGAGTTACGAAACAACAGACTATCATACAACACCCCTGCCATTTTAGTTGTAACAAAAGCCAAGCAACTTACCGTGCCATTTGACATGTTAGCATGGCCAATGAAGACATTGGAGTTATAGGCATGATGGGAAAAGGCATCAACATTTTCACTCAGTGTTCCATTCGGTGTATGCAGTGCACCGATCTGCAAGACAGGGAATTGTAAATGTACAAATCATTAGTCCATCATTTTACACAATAATCCTGAAGTTAAGCAAACTACCATAGCTTTGCTCATTCATTGTTCCTAACTATACGGATTAAGTATATATTAAGGTACAATTTGCCTAAGATTCAGATGTTCAGACTCTCAAACCTTCAAATGTTTTCTCTGATCTCTACTTGTGGGGGTTCATTTTAAAGCTCTGTTTTAATTTTTCGAAAAGTAAGAATTCTATTTTCCCCTAGTGAGTTAACACATTGATGGCGGCCATTCTGAATTTGGAATATCAATAGTTTAAGGTAGTTTGTTTCTCTGGAACCAAACCTTGTGCGATGCTCTCACATGTTTATTCTGGGTTCAGTAAGAAAATGGTGGACAGTTTCATTAAGGGTTGACTTTCGATGTGCATAATACCTTCACAAGAAATTCATGACATTGAAGCATCATGAGATTCCCGTGGTTGAATCTGGCAGAGCTAAAGATAGTTTGTTCTCGAATCAGCTACAGCTAGCCTGTTGTTCCTCTCAAAGCATAACTTACATCATGAGAACAGTATTAGGTAAGCTCTTGAAAACAATCAGAAAATAACATTAATTTTTGTTACCTGGGAAGTTCTGACGTGATATGGAAAGTTCTTGTTGGCTGCTGACGGTCTTGCAATAATCTGCAATAGAAAAGGACATGACATAATTATCTCATTCCCCTTTGAAAAATATTTTGATTTGTATTATTAGTACCATTCAAACAAATCGCCTTGAACGTATACACTCCAATCTTCACACGATACAGTAATGCTTCCTTGATGAACTACTAATGTAGGGAATGGTACAGCGCCATGGGCACACAATAGGCAACGTCGTAGTGACGTTGGCTGTTGGCAAAACTGGGCGGGATGGTTAAACACTTGCCTAGTCGTTGGCTTATAAGAGAAACATGAACTATCTGTTGTTACACAGGAGCTGCCGATTATCACCTTTGCCAGAATATTACGGAAGTTTGCAGGCTACACACGATTCGAGCCTACTTATAAGGCCAAAGTAATTAAATTCTTTGTTTTGCGTCCCCACCCGCCTAGGTTTTTAAGGTTTTTATGTAAAACACACACACAGCGTATTTGAATAGGAAATTTTAGGACATTACCGCTTAGCTCTTCTGAACTAAACATTTTGTTACAATTTTGTATTTGCTGCAATCAAATTACATTGTGTTAATTTTCTTGTGTGTGTTTTTCAGCCGCTTAGGCGCGTACCTTTTCCCATTTAGAGTGGACGCAAAACAAAGAATTTAATTACTTTGGCCTAATCAGGGTTTGTGGACTGGCTGAGGGATTGTTGGTCTGGCCGACAGACCTTTCTCGACTGTGATGTCTTCGTTGGTGACGTCGACCGGGTGCCGTACGCTGCGTTGTGAGTTTGAATCCAAAAGAAAATTTACCGAATTTAAACCACAGTTGTTTGTGGTTTGATACTCGGCGATGTGGAATGCAATAGAAATATAGGAAGTTGGGAAACAGAATGGCCGCTTTACGCATGCCGAGTTTGGAGACGGATTTCCCTCATACAATTTACTCTGTAAACCAGCAGCCATGCATGGCTTTCAATACATCTCTGAATTCATATCTGCTATATAAAACGTTTTTGCGTCTATGTCGATCTGTGCATATTCCCTTGCGATTTCCAGCAGGACCCGGCTTTCAACTCCGGTTTTCAACGTGAAACAAATACTTTCTTACAAAAGCAGCACGTTTGAATGTAGAGGCGATGTGATGGAAGCCAATCGTTGAAATAGATATACCAAGGAAGGAAAATAAAATGAAAGTCTTGACTTAGTGAAGGAGAGAAAGGCGTGTGAAGACTCAATGTTCATAACTTTTAAAGGACAAAAATACGAAGTGGTTCTTTTCAGGACCACCGATCACTTCAAAATGAGAATACCGTTTCTTGCATGTTCATTACATGTGCTTATCGTGTACGTTGCATGTTGCTGTGTATGCGTATGTTTAGGTACACAACGGTGGATTTAGTAATAAGTCAGTGCGATTGGTTAGTTGTGCTCCGCAGGGATCAAGATCGCTAAGGCCGCAATCTCAAATTCAAGTAGTCATGATTGGCAGCATACATTAACATTTAGAACAGCGGTCAAATGGACATTCTGGGACATGCTTAGTGAAAATATGCGTTCTCTGAATTAAATAGCCGTGTTTTCAACGTTTTTTCGACATAAAGGCACTCGCTGTACATTCACAGACGTTATGTACGAGATTGGATGGAAATTAATTCCGTTAACATCGAATTTCTGGAAATAATCTCAGATGTCTTTGTTTACTATATTCACATTGGTTTATTCCAGAAAAAACCATTACATACAGGGTAAGCTTCAGAATTCTTCTAATTGACTTCAAATCTCATATACTGAGCTCTGTTGGAATTGAAAAGCGTATCCAAATCATTTCATTACTTCCATATGGCAAACCAGCCCTGGACTTCGGCTTCATCTCAGATGCCTTTGAATGAGATGCTGTAAATTTGCGCCCTTTCTTATTACACATGGCGGAAGGTTTTTGTTCTGAAGAACGCCAATTTCTGTCATGCGCGCAGAGTAATAGCCATTGGACGTTCATGATGTTTACGCTGTCAGGGCGACTTCTGCACCGGAGTCAGGTCAAATTACCATTGCTATATTGATATGCTAACGTAATTTCCGGTTGAATGACGAAATGGTCACTATTGTTATATTGTAGCTGATGTCGCAACAACAAAAACGGGTTAATAGTTAACGTGCATATCGCAATAAGCCGAGTGTCCACCATATACCTGGAATAGTTCTTGAAATATTTTATTTGGAGAGAGTGCGGCATTCACTGTTCAAACTTAAATTTTTCTTCAGACCGCTGACGAGTGCATGGTGTACAGAGCACGGAAATCAAAGACATAAGAGGCGCCGCAGCGACGAGTTCACGCCACCATCCTACGTTGCAGGTAAGGTGTAAGCTATATTTATTGAATTGGAACTTCCATAAATTACCCCAAGGGGGTGTCACAGAGTCTGTGTGTGGTTTACGAAATACCGAGTTAAAAAACGTCCACACCGAGTTAAAAAACGTCCACAGAAAGACGTTTAGCAAATGACAGCACTTTGACAGCATAAATGTGTAAAGAATGTGGAAGGTCCCTTTAACGACTCGCTGACGCAATCCTTTGTTGTAATGACACGACAAGTGCTAAACTGAGTAACCATGGAGTAAGTAAAACAAAATAATATATTTACATGCTCATATATTGACAACTTTCAAAGGTTATAAACGGCAAACGAGCGCATTTAGTTGCGGATACAAGACCTCTTGCCTGAAAATTAGATAAATTGGCGAGAAAAAATCACCGAGAAACGCGACGTGATTACTTCCCCCAAATATGCTAATTTTCAGCCAGAGGTCATTATACCGTAATTATCCAATACCCGACCGCACCATTTATAAGCACATTGTAATATGATAAAGTTAAACACAGTGTTATTTCGGTAGCGGATCAAGGAGTCTAAGCATAAATTCTTAAACAATGTGTCAGTATGAGACACCCGTTCACAGTTGATGTCTCTTCCATACAGTAAGATAGTACAGCACACTGAACTTGAATCTGACTTCAAATACAAGTACACGGAAGTATTTCTTCGGGGGTTAAGATAGAAATTTGTAGCAAGTTTTGTCAAATTAATCCGTTCGTTTCGATTAGCTATAAATCGTTTCTGGTCACTGTGCACGTCATTTCAGAACCTGCGCGTCAGGGCTTTTTGGGTAACATCCAGTACTACTGTATACAGCTATCCTTAAAATCTCTGTTTAAATGTCCAAAAATGCTTAAAAACCGGAAGTATTATGCAGTGATCCAGTGATAAGAGACAATAACTGTTACATCAATAGTGCCAAACAAGCATTGTTTTGAATAAAAAAAAAAACACGCAAAAAAAGAAAGAAAGAAAGAAAAAGAAAACCGCGTCGCCACATCACTTCTACTGGCAAGGATCAGGGGAAAAAATGATTTTTTTTGGCCTTCGTAAAGATGTAGACTCTTGTTAATGCGATAGCCCTGAGGATATTTTGATCTTAAAACTATGCGTAGCGAAGTCCACATTACGAACATAAGTAACATTCATTCTGTAGCCCGTCCATGTTCTTGTGCTGGTTGAGATGTGAGTCAATATTTTGTGGCCCTTCCAGTCTGATCTGACTGCCCTCAAATTCTTACGTCAGGGTGTTCTTAACGACATGACGTTGTTATTTTGCAGTGATATAATAGTCCTCCTTAGCAACAAGAGGCTTTTCATTCATTGAAGTACAAAATATTCCAATTAAATATTTCAGACACGTAAGGGGAAGTTATACGGGAGGTTACAGGACTGTGGGTGCATAATAGGGGATTACTGATGACGCAGCCATTTGCATACACTGGATGGGAGTTTTAAAATTCTCATACCATCGCTTTGACCGTGTGGTAAATTTGAATAATCATGATTGGCACTTTCCTGACATACGTAAAGAGGCGTCATATGATCGTACAGGGAACACATTTTCAAACATATGCGTTCTGCAACAATAATTATACATTTTCTCAGTTCCATTAAAAACACTACCACCTCTAGGTCCTTCAACCTGAGCCCCAATAAGCGGCAGGATTGTAAAA
>LD346117.1:159532-188155 GCA_001465055.1 Ptychodera flava | reverse complement strand
CGGCAAACGAGCGCATTTAGTTGCGGATACAAGACCTCTTGCCTGAAAATTAGATAAATTGGCGAGAAAAAATCACCGAGAAACGCGACGTGATTACTTCCCCCAAACATGCTAATTTTCAGCCAGAGGTCATTATACCGTAATTATCCAATACCCGACCGCACCATTTATAGGCACATTGTAATATGATAAAGTTAAACACAATGGACAGTGTTCTTTCGGGTGCGGATCAAGAAGTCTAAGCATAAATTCTTAAAGAATGTGTCAGTATGAGACACCCGTTCACAGTTGATGTCTCTTCCATACAGTAAGATAATACAGCACACTGAACTTGAATCTGACTTCAAATACAAGTACACGGAAGTATTTCTTTGGGGGTTAAGATAGAAATTTGTAGCAAGTTTTGTCAAATTAATCCGTTCGTTTGATTAGCTATTTTTTTGGTTTAGGCATAAAAAATCGTTTCTGGTCACCGCGCACGTCATTTCAGAACCTGCGCGTCATGGCTTTTTGGGTAACATCCAGTACTACTGTATACAGCTATCCTTGAAATCTCTGTTTAAATGTCCAAAAATGCTTAAAAACCGGAAGTATTATGCAGTAATCCAGTGATAAGAGACAATAACTGTTACATCAATAGCGCCAAACAAGCATTGTTTTGAATAAAAAAACAAGCAAAAAAAGAAGGAAAGAAAGAAAGAAAAAGAAAACCGCGTCGCCACATCACTTCTCCTGAATGTCAAGGTCCAGAAAAAAAATGAATTTTTTTGGCCTTCGTAAAGATGTAGACTCTTGTTAATGCGATAGCCCTGAGGATATTTTGATCTTAAAACTATGCGTAACGAAGTCCATATTACGAACATAAGTAACATTTATTTTGTAGCCCGTTCATGTTCTTGTGCTGGTTGAGATATTAGTCAATAGTTTGTGGCCCAGTCTTATCTGACTGCCCTAAAATTTTTAGGTCAGGGTGTTCTTAACGACATGACGTTGTTATTTTGCAGCGATATAATAGTCCTCCTTAGCAACAAGAGGCTTTTCATTCATTGAAGTACAAAATATTCAAATTAAATATTTCAGACACGTAAGGGGAAGTTATACAGGAGGTTACAGGACTGTCGGCCCACAATAGGGGATAACTGATGACGCAGCCATTTGCATACACTGGATGGGAGTTTTAAAATTCTCATACCATTGCTTTGACCGTGTGGTAAATTTGAATAATCATGATTGGCACTTTCCTGACATACGTAAAGAGGCGTCATATGATCGTACAGGGAACACATTTTCATACATATGCGTTCTGCAACAATAATTATACATTTTCTCAGTTCCATTAAAAACACTACCACCTCTAGGTCCTTCAACCTGAGCCCCAATAAGCGGCAGGATTGTAAAAAATTAGAGAGTCTGAATATATCTTTCCTCTTAGCACATTTTGCCTTTAGTTTCAATTGGTAATACGCTCATCCTGATACTCGCCATCATATTGACCCTACATTTTTTAAGGCATCTTCTCGAAAAAAAATATTGTCTTTGTGATGATTACAGAATATTTAAACTCCACCGGGTATTAAAACTACAGGATCAGATTCACACAATTCAAGGATTCCAAGGATGTAAATCTCAAAATTAGAAGTATACATCATATTCTGACGAAACAACCGGAAATCTACTATAAATACGCGAATTCTTTGTTTGAAAAACTGTGTGGTCTCCGTGGAAACCCTCAAACGTAACATTTGAGAAATATAAATACCTGGCAGTGAAGGTTTAAAAAAATCAAAATTACAGAGTGTCATGCGTCAATAATGTAAGGACCTAAACACCTAACACTGAAGGCCAAGAGAATTAAACTTTGCGCCATGAAGTGTTCATTACGGCCAATCGTGGGGTTAAGACTTGAATCCGTATGCGTTGTGGGATTATTATGCATGATAATCCCACAACGCGTACGGGTACAGGTCACGCGTGGAACTTGAAGCAAGAGTTAACGGAAAGAGGACGCATTTTACAATGCATATCTGACACAGAGCGCAACGGTGCGTCACGTCTCAAGTGAGCACAGCGTATAGGTAAGAGAAAGGCAGACAGGAAAAAAACGAAACAAAACTCATAGACAACGAAACTTATTCGGTTTTCATCATATTAGTATTTAATTTCCCTGAATAAAGCCCTGTGGTTATACCTTGCTAGTGCATTCGTTGTTGACTTTGTCAAGTTAATCCGGTGATAATCTGGTGACAGCGTCCACAGATTTGTAATTTACCCTTGCTTGCTTTGGCGCATTGGGCAATCAAACTCTTCATAATAGATGCAGCATGGTGATAAAACATTTACGCAAGATTGTCAAGGGCAGTGCTAAGTTAAGACCAAAACACCAAAGGTTGGTAGAATAAACCTTTATTAGCTATACAACAAAAAAGCTACCCACCCCCGAGGACGGACATGGAGGCGACCCATTATGCTGATGTCGCAACAACAAAACTAGTTGATAATTAACATGCCTATCACAATAAGCTGAGCAAACTCCTAGTGTCCACTATATACCTGGAATAGTTCTTGGAATATTTTATTCGGAGAGAGTGCTGCATTCATCGTTCAATCTTAACCTTTTCACCATGCCGGTGTCTAGTGTATGGACTAAAAAGCACTGAAATCTTTGAAATCACTGAAATCTGCGACGAGTTCACGCTACCAGCCTGCGCTGCAGGTAAGGTCTAAGCTATTTCAATTGTATTGAAACTTCCATAAATTTTCACAAGGGGGTGTCAGAGAGTCTGAATGTGGTTTACGGAATACCAAGTTTAAAAACGTCCACGGAAAGACGTTATAATAGATAAAAGCACTTTGACTGCATTGATGTGTAAAGAATGTGTAAGGTGCTTTTTACGATTCGCGATCCTTTTTAAAAGACGCCTTCGTTTCCGGACACGGTAAGCGCTGCATTGAGTAACAATAATATGTAATTACATACTGATATATCAATAGCTTTCGGAGGTTATAAACGGTCACAGAAGTTATTTAGTTGCTGATATAAGACCTCTTGCGTGAAAATTAGATATTTGGCGAGAAATAATCACCAAACAATGCCATGTGATTATTTCCCCAAATATGCTAATTTACATCTCAGAGGTCATTATATCAACGTCCAAATTCCCAACCGCACCCCTTATTACCACATTATATTAGGATGCAGATCAATACAAGTGGACAATGTTGTTAGTTAGGACACGAATTTTGGACGCGGGTCAAGGAGTCTAAGCACAAATTCTAAAAGAGAGTGTCAGTACGAGCCACGCCTTCACAGTTGATTCCACAAAATAAAATAACGCAAAACATAGATAATTATCACTGAACTTGAATTTAACTTAAACAAACGCAAGGAAAGAAATGAAACAGTAGCTGTTGCTGTTCGATCGGCGTCGCTGCTTGCACAAGGTCTTCATAAACTTTAACAATCAAAGTCACCTTCAAGCTGCAGATCTATTGAGCGCGTTGAGCTCCCAAGCTGACATTTCGAAATTTAAGCAAGCTTCCTAATGTTGCGCAGGTCTTCTTTTTTAGAATGTTAATCTTGGCTCCGGCCAATCAGATGGCAAGATTATAGCGAAACATACTATAATAAGGCAAATTTAATAACACTTTTGTTCCGCGAAAATTATTCATAAATTTAAGTCCTCCAATCATAATAATCAGCTGTTTTGTTTCAAACTAACATTAAAGATCATGAACTTTCGAAAATGCTAAGACATCTAGAACTGATTTTACATATGCAGCTGTACTAGCAATCAAGGAATTTTCGGGTTTTGTTGTCTTGCTATCCCAATACGTTCTGAATGTCTCATGTTGTGTAAACTATGTCTACACAAAAGTCTATTTCGTAGGTTAAACATTAGAAATTTTCACGGGATCTTGACAAATTTACCCCTTCTTTTCGATCGGCTATTTTTCGGTTTGGTAAATTTAAATTCTTGTTAATGCGATAGCCCTGTGGATATTTTTAATCTTGAAACAATAGTTCGCGAGGTTCTCATTACGAGCATTGGTAATATTCATTCTTTCGCCCGTCCATCCAAACTATCAACAATCTGTTGTACTTGTGCTGGTTGAGATGTGTGTCAACATCTTGTGGCCACTTACCGTCTGATCTGACTGCCCTCAAATTCTTACGTGAGGGTGTTCTGAACAACATTAACTTGTTACTGTGCAACATAATGGTACTTTGACCGAAAGTCTTCTAATTGCAGTACAATACATTCAATTCAAATATTTCAAACATGTAAGGGGAAGTTGACACTGTTTTTGACAGGGTCTGCAAATAAAATAGGAAAACTATGATGACTTTATGAGCGGTCACAACAAAAGGCACTCAAAAGTGTCTGCATTTACCCGTTCACATCCGATTCGCTAAGCTTAGCCAGCCAAAACCAAATTATGGTAGCAACGATGCTGATCACCGTCCAATCGCTATACACTTTGCCAGACTCACAACACAGAACTATTACGGCCATATATATGAGGACATATTTTAATGTAATACATTTTAAGTATCGTACATGTTACCTCGTCGGTACGCTCATGAAAAATGCTAAAAATAAAGTACCCCTATATTAGTGTGATTGCTTAAGGAGGGCCATCACAAGGCAAAAGGTCACGTAAAAGAATGTTGGTTGACATGGAGATTAAAGTATTCAGAGACATTATCGATTGACACAAACAATTGTGTGAATCACAGACCGACAAGACTATTTGGTCTGAGTGTTCAATTAATCTTCACGTTGTGACAGCCGTAAGCCTAAAGGGTAGTAGGTTATCACCCCGTCTCTTTACATAAACCTTGATACAATACCGTCAAACCGTGACCAGACATCGATTTCTCAGCAATAGAGCAGAAACGCAATCCAGATATATGATAGTACGTGTCATTTTCACTTTATACATGCAAAATATTACATTTAATTTACAGTCACCAATGTCTGTAAGCAAGTGCGATCCCGTAGCCTGTGCACGCGATTAAATATTTTTTGGGGGAGTGGAGATTTAGCCGAGCGGTTCTCTCTGTTGCCTCTCCGCTAGGCGACTGATGCCGTATGTTGTGGGTTCGAACCCGATTGAAAACCAGCCGTATCTTTTAGTTACAGCATTTGCGTAAAGTCACCCGAGGTGTATACAACAATACGATGGTTTTCAATCGGGCTCGAAACGACGTCGACAGCGCACGGTACCCAATCACCTAGCATCAGAGGCCGCTAACAGAACCGTTCGGCTAAATCCCCAATCTCAAAAAAGATTGGTTCAATAACCGAGCTAAGGATGTTGCAATTCTGACTGCGCCCTCGCCACTCGATCGCCGTAGAGTTCGTGCAGCACACACGCCTGTACACACACTTTCATACATCTCACTGTCACAAACTTTATCTTATCGAAGCGAAGCAAAGAATACAATGTCAATTTATAATTATCGTTTTAAAGATGGGAGAATATTAACCGAAGCGATCGTTATAAGTACATCAAACAGATTTAAAGTGCAGATTTTACTTTTCACTTCTAACCTTCCTCTGAAGGATGGTAAAGATTATCAGAAAGCCTCGTCTAGTGGACTGCGAATTCACGAATCCTCCCTCCACTTCGTGATCGCAGTGGCATATTTGTCAAAAACGACAAGCAGTGAAATGTATATGTACATTTTTCTGGTAATCACAGTAATCACTGTAATCATGAATGGTTTGGCGTAGAGACGGTCACGGCTGACGCCATCGAGACTACCATCGGAGTATAAAACTGAAAGATTTCGGAAGGTGAAACTGTAAATGTGAAGTGTGATTGTTTCCGTATAATTGAAAGATTAGAGGTAACATTGAAAGTTGATCTATACATAGAATGATGTACTCAAAGCTTTGAATTCTTAATGCATATGTTGCCGAAAGGATTAGAAATGTGAGTTTATACATTTATCTATGTCATCAAATAATTTTATAATAGGCGTTGTCAAAATAAAGATGTGAAAAAATGAAATAAAGGTCAAACTGTGACCATTTTGAGAAGATTTTTCTTTGCAACACTTTACAATAGAGTAAATGTTGACTAGAAAGTAGGAGATGCGTCAGAATGTAACAAATAAATAAATTGTACATAATTGTTGACAGTTTTTTAGTAATATACACATATCATATTGTTAGAAAACAAATGTATGACTGTCAGAAAAAAACAGTTTCTGTAAAATAATTTCCAAACTGACCATAGATGACATTCAGCAACAAGACCAAAGGCTCCTGTCGATCCATTGCAATGTTATGAATATGGCTGTAGACTCTTTTTAATTTCCTATGAGGTATTAACGCGGCAGATAATGTATCTTCCCATCCTCCAATCAAATCACTTACTCTCTAACTGATCCATCTGGGTCTTCGATATTTCGGACGCCTCAAAACGAATTAAACATATTCTTATATTGGAATACCACACGTATGATCCGTTTAATAGACAAGTGTACATTTTTCAAATATGACGGTAAAATTTCTTAATGTCTTGTTCGAGGATCGAATACTAATCATTGATTTCCTTGTAACCTGACGATAGGCATACACGAAATCCAATCCGGCTTGCATTGCTTTTACATTCAATCAGAAATTCAATCAGAAAACCAATCTTTTGATATTTTGTTCACTATAGACATTCTGGTATTTTCTTGATGATATAACCTGACCGAAAAAAGGCCATGTGACCTGCATACGAATTTCGACTTTACAATAAACATTTGCTGAGCAGTGTTGTACGTGCACTGCCGGCCTCACTGTCTAAGATATAAAATATCTTTTGCGTCTGTTCGAAAAATAAGTAATTGCGCGAAAATTAGGTAATATACTGCTTGCTTGTCAACATCACTGTGATAACCTTCAGAATCTTTGTTGGGTAAGGGTATAGACATCGCTTAATTAGTAAGTATACTCTGATATAGATGAATGTTATCGCCAATGTTACCAGGATTCAAGTCTGAAAAACTCTATCAATATTTTTTCATGTTTTTTTTTTTAGGCTGGGAAACGTTTTGTAAACTTGTATTCGATAATATTGTTTGATCAAATTTATGTGAGCTAAAAGCTCTCTGGACTAACATTAAGTTCCCTGCATAGTCATCTACCTACATGTAAATAAGATGTCGCCAAATGTCGTTCATACGTTGTGCGCAAGCGCAATAACACGGCTCAGTCTGTAAATACTGTTCGATACATGACCTCAGGATAACCTTAGAGTGTAGAAGTATAAAATAGCAATCATGATCCACAGTCGTGACACTAGTCTTATAGCTTTGGCTAAACTTATCAAGATTTATAAGAACAATTGACATAATCGAGACGGAACAGACCTGTGGCTGTACGATTCATAGTGGGATAAAATTTCAATTTTCAAAGTTGCTTTCGATGGCCACATGCAATTCAAACAGAAACATTATTAAAACCGTAACGGCAGCGTCGCATTATGACGTCGGTCTTATGTAGATTGCGCGAGAAATATTTGAGGACAGAATTACATGTTTTCACTTCCATGTTATAACTTATAATTGTAGTTATCCGCTATAGATAACATGAGAAATAAGTAGAAACGTTTCACAGACAATAGCATGGTTTAACAGAGCTAGTGTCAAGAAATAGACGTACGTGACCCTCCGATGATGTAGGGTCAGTTCTTGTAAAATGTTGGATGTTCAGTTTGGCAATATCCTCTCTGCAGGGTTGCAGTACGACAGTACAGAGTAAATATCCACTGGTTTTAAAAGTGATACCATACAAATAACACTTCTACAGATTCTGCAGACTCAGATGTAATTTCTTTCCACTGCTAGTGGCATAAATAATTTCTGAATCATAAATTTCTGAGTGTTTTCGTCGTTTTATAGGCAGGCTGTTAACGATAAACCCCATTCTCAAGCACTAAACACGCCTATGGATCTAAGATCAATCAGACAGATGAACTAAAGTCCAGGCGTAATATATAACACACTGTGTACTCTATTGTAACATGTACGTCTGCATAAACGCGACTCGTTTCAGTTTGACATTTCACTCTGTCACCACCATTGTCCTAAATACTTCAAGAACGCAGGAAAATACAGCCTGGTCGGCGATTCCATCTGCTAACAATCGAAGCTAGCGTCAATTTATGTATTGTGCCATCAGGAAAAGGCCTATCAAAACTTCAAACATCGATAACATTATATTTTCCTGTGTGATTAACTGTCATGACATCCAGAAGGTAATATCGGTAAGCCGGGTACATTTTGAAGTTAAAGAAAACGCTTTGTTTCATTCTGCCTTAAGTTGGCATTTAAGGTATGGCCTAAAGCTGCACAATGTTGATATTATCAGAAGGATTTGTGATGCAGACAAAGTATTGATAAGCCCTTCGCCATAATTTGTCTGATAAGAGCCACGGTTCTATTTTAGTCATTTAATCTTGCCTGCTGAGCAGAGGTGGGGATCACTTCTCACACGCATGCCT
The DNA here is from genome assembly GCA_001465055.1 of Ptychodera flava. Lineage (NCBI taxonomy): Eukaryota > Metazoa > Hemichordata > Enteropneusta > Ptychoderidae > Ptychodera > Ptychodera flava. The sequence goes on along the minus strand of LD346117.1, from coordinate 179,653 downwards.
TCCAAGCAACACAAACACGAAGGCCGAAGTGTGGCCTAAAAATACGCGGTATAAACTCTGCTTTTTTATAATATAATATGTACATTTCGTTGCATAATACTCACCTCAAATAGATGTATTAAACATCTATTACCTGGTCATTAGGACTATACGCTGGTCTATTACCGCGAGGGGCCGTGCGCTACCAGAAACACATAGGTGAGACAAGAGGGAAAGCGATGTCTGTAGCCCGAATAAGACCAGGTTATAGGTATTATATGTCACGCCATATGCTCATTCTCTTGTTTGTCATTGTTTTAAATGAACTATTATTTATTTATTTATTCATTCTGACATCCAACAGGCATAGCCCAATAGCTGGATGCAAACAGAGAAAAATTAAAACATGAAAAAGACAAATTACAACATGCAGAAACTAATTTAAAAAAAGGCACTAAACAAGTAACAACAGAGACTGACAAACATCAAAAACTCTCGGTAGTAAAATGACTATCAGCAAGAGATAATAAAACAGATGACACTTGTGTTTTAAAAGCACTAAGACTGGTAAACAAATCAATATCAAAACGATAGACACTATTTAAAAGTGACATTGCCCGAGACGAAAAACAATACTAGTATTTAGACAGGTTAACGCGGTGATTTGGAATCCGGAAAAGGTCAGAAGACCTGAGACGCCTTGGGGGCACAAAGAAAGTGAAGGAGCTATTAATATCTGGACAATCGGTAATGAAATTGACACACTTGTGAATAAAACAAAGATCTAAAACTTGACGACGAATAAAAAGAGGCGAAAGTTTAAAATAAGAACATAATGTATAATAATTATCAACATTGTACTCCACACCCTCCTTAAAACAAAGAAATTTAATAAATTTCTTCTGAACTCGTTCAATTTTGTCAATGTACGACTTCTGGTGTGGAGACCACACTACTGAACAATACTCAAGGATACTCCTAACAAGTGCAATGTAAATACTTTTGATGGCAGTGGTATTAGTGAAGTCGCAGCAAGTCCCTTTAATAAAACCGACCAATTGATGTGCTCTTTTGATTGTGCAATTGGTGTGATGTACAAAGCTTACATTTTTGGAGAAATAAACACCAAGATCCTTGATGACATCAACACGTGTGATTGATTGCTTATAAAGCTTATAATTGGAATGAACTGGAATACGCTTGTTGGAGAATGAAATAACAAAACATTTTTTAAGATTTAGTTTAACTTTCCATGCTTTGCACCAATTACCAACAAGAGAGATATCTGATTGCAATAATCTGCAATCCGATTCAGTTTTGATGATCCGAGAAAATTTCGAATCATCGGCATACAGAAACATGGTCGAATGATGGATAGACATGGGCAGGTCATTGATATATAAAATAAATAAAAGCGGACCCAGTAGTGAGCCTTGAGGAACACCAGAGGGAACACACATCTCCGCAGACTCGTGCCCACCGATGACAACCCTTTGTCTCCTACCCTCTAGGTACGAATAAAACCAAGAGAGTAGGTTTCCATGTATGCCGTAATGATTTAATTTGTGAACCAAAAGCTGATGATTAACTGAATCGAAAGCTTTTGAAAAATCGGTGTAAATGGTATCTACTTGAAGACCAGTGGAAACAGCCTCAGTAATAAACTTGTTGTATGACAGAAGATTAGTGGCTGTTGATCTGCGCGGAAGAAACCCATGCTGAGAATCGTGAATTGTACTTTTAACGTGATTGTAAATATACTTATGAACTAAACCCTCAAAAATCTTGCTAAAAAGTGGCAAAAGAGATATAGGTCTATAGTTTGTGACATCGTTTCTAGCACCAGACTTAAAAATCGGAACAACATTCGCGATTTTAAAGGCAGACGGAAAATAGCCAGCACGGAGAGACTTATTAAAAATAATGCAGAGCGGGACACTTAACTCATCTGTGCACTGTAATAAAATTGTGGTCGGAATTTTGTCTGGGCCGCATGCCTTACTACAATCGACCGTCTTCAGAGCCCTAGAAACTTCGTCAACTGTAAAGTGCAAATTACTAAAAGTGTCATTTTTGAAAACCTGACAGGATGGGACATCGGTAAGATCAGAATCTGCACAATATGTGCTCAAAAAATAACAACGGAACATTTCCGTGATATCATCGATGGTCGAACATTGAGAATCGTTGTAGCATAAAGTTGAGGGGAAAGAAGAACATTTACATTTGCATTTAACGAATGACCAAAAGCGTCTAGAATTATCGATAATCGACACCTGAATGTTGTTGATAAACTCAGCATAACCGCTGTAGATCTTTGAATTGGGCACGTAAACGAGAAAAGGTCAGGTAGTCAGAATGCTTGCCTGTACGTTTAAAACGGGAATGAGCTTTACTTTTCTCGCGCAGCAAGAGAATCATATCACTCGTGTACCATTGTGGGTATTTACGTGAACGAATTCTGGAGATAGGAACGCTGTCTTTGATTGCTGCGTACAGAAAATCATAGAAGATCTGCACGCAGTCTTCTACCTCGAATGAATTTAAGATATTCCAGGGAATCAATTGCAGCTGCTTTCTAAGATGATCAAAATCAGCCTTTCTATAATTAAAGACAAATTTATCAGCAGATTTTACACCTTTGTAAACTTTACATGAGAGATGGCATTCTAGCGGCAGATGATCTGATTGCACAGCACCCTCACACACGCTGACTGACACACCTGTGTCATTAGCGCAAATCAGGTCAAGAATATTGGAATTTCTAGTACAATGATAATTTAATTGGAAAAGACTGTGCTCAGAAAGGGTTTCAATAAATTTATCTGATTTAATGGAATTCCAAGTGACCGGTTCAGCAAAATTTCCGTCGTGTTGACGCCAAATGATATCTGGGAGATTAAAGTCTCCACAGAGATAAATAAAATCATGCTGTTTAGCAACGCTGATGACACGAGAGATTGACATCTCCAGTTTGTCAAGCAAATCAGACGTTGCATCAGGTGGAATATAAACAACACCAACAAAAACACTGTAACGACGGAAAGGTAGCATTAACCACAGAATTTCTAACTCATCAGTTTCCAAATCAGGTTTGTGGATGCTACCATGCGCCATTCTGATTGGACGAAAGCTCATTCCACCGATGCTAAAATACTGATTTAGCAGTGCTAAAACGGGTCCCTAAACCAACATTTTCGAAAATTGCCCTGTCGGTGCATTTGCCGATCTAAACTTGATCCGAAACAGTCCGCTTTGTTTAAAAAACCAAAGTCCGAATTTCGAGACACAGATAAAAGTATAGGTCTGTAACTCACCTCTCGGTGAAAATAAGTTGGGGTCAATGATGAAAGACACCTCTGAAGAAGCACATTTGGGTTTGATGTACACAAATCATTGCATTAGGGCAACGGCGCACCATGCACTTTTGCTTGATTCAGCGGGAGTCGAGACGCGCGACACACAGCTCTTTAAAATGAAGCCAGTATTCGTTCATACACAAATAAATTGACACTTCCTGACAGTAACAGTATGTCAAACATTCTTTACCAAAGTTTGGGCTCTAACAGACGAGGAATTTCTAAAGATGTAGACAAAGAAGTTCAAAATAACAATGGGATTATTCCTGGTGACTGCGACGAAAGTTGACATACAAATGCAACAACTGAACAAGCAGTGTCAGCGTCCAGCTCTCGCTTAATCGGGCAGCACACTCTGCAAAACTGTTGATCACTGTTGCTGTCATCGTAAGCCTGGGTTATTTCATAACTGCTTGTTTGCTGGTACAATAACGTCCAAATTATCCATCATTCAAAATAGTGCCTGTAACCTCACTGTTCCAAGACTGAATGTTGCGATGATCGACGCAACGGTACAAAATGAGACAAATAATTTTAGAATGCAAAAACAGCCAGGACTATTGTTCTCATGTAAATTTCCAAAAAAATTGTTACTTTTTCTTGTGATTTGAACTCTTGACCCATTTTCTGTGTCTGCAGCTAGCACTAGTAGCAGGTCGCAAGTTAGTGTTCGCGTTGCATGTGAATAAAATGCAATGTTGATGAAGGTAATGCGTATGTTATCGTAGGATACTGTGTGCGTCTGTTGTCAACGTAATCCAAACATAAAAATACTCGTCTCGGGCTCTGAATTACCGACGTTCGATCTCTCATACGTCCGTTTTCTGCATTTGGGGCTTAATGCGACGAAATACCCAAGCAAGACAACAAAGACACACTTGATATAATATAATAGCAATAATCTCCGTCACAGTCGGGTATGCACTCGTTTTTGGTACTATTCACTCCATATAGCACTTGCTTGTCGGCTCGTGCTATATGTCATGCATTGTACCAAAATTTTTTCCCTTGGGAAATAATCTTTGAAAAAGTATTCTCTGATGTCATGTTTTCGAACCAATGAGGACTAGTCGTACTTTTTTCTCATCATGTGACGTGTTCTGACGAATTGCGACACGGAATGAGCATGTAGCGTTATATAATATACTCTAAGGCCGCATTCAAAAATAAGCTCAGCCGGGAGGGAACTGGAAGAATTGCGATTGAAATCTTAGGGACTGGTCAGTTTCTTCGGCCCGGGGGGGAGGGGGTTGGATTATTTTTTGCCGACGTCAAAAAGTGGCTGACCCCCCCCATTCTAACTTTCGAAAACAGGGTGACCCCCTATTCCTACTTTCGAAAACAGGGTGACAAACCTGCGCGCGACAAAGGTAGAACAAATTGGAATATAAATTGAATAATTCAGTGTATATATATATATATATATATATATATATATATATATATATATATATATATATATATATATATATATATATATATTTACTTTAAGTACAAAGTAATGGTATCTGTTTCTTATTAAGTTTCATGCATCCTGCAATCATCAGGCAGATAAAGTGAAAGTAATACTAACTCAGCACTCTTATATATGTATGATCGGGACGTACCATTCTATTTATAGGTGGTGTTAAAATCTGATAGATGATATTTGCTTCGGTGGCGACATTTTTAAACCAACTCCGAGCATTACTTTAACAGCGTAGATTTGTCAGCATTGATAATGTGCAGTTTTTCTGATATACAAAGATTACATTGTTTGCTTATATTAGAGTAACTTGATGTTATGTCAATAAATGACCACGAAATGTCAAAGACCTGGTTCCTTTGTTTCAAGGTCCAGATGTACTTGGACAGCTCAGTTGAGTGTTGATATCTTTCGTTACGGAACGATTGCATGTGATTGGCGAAGCGTGTCTTGAAGGTGTTATCACTGAGTCCGATGTAGACTTTCTCCATGTTGTCCCCCGTACCTTGGCCTTGTAAACCACACCTTTTAATTCACAGTTACCCTTCTAGGGGCATGTAGACTTGTCCCGGCAATTACAATCAGCTGATCGATCTTGACGTTGGTCTCCGGTGATTACTCTCTTATTAGGTGATTTGAGTATACTAGCCATATTCTTCAGACAACTGTAACTCACTTTAATTGTGTTGGTATTGAAGATCTTATGAAGCTTAGACCCCTTTGGAAAGTGTTTGTGAACAAGTTGAAGGAATTTCTTACCGATATTAATTTCTACGTTCTTGCTGAAAGGGGGATTGAACCATGTGATGTTACGTTTCCTGTCGTTGTTTCTCCTCGCTGATTGATTGGTCTTGACATATTCTAATTTGATCTTTGTACACGCTTGACTTTGACCTTTGTGTTTATCAAAGATTCCCTTGTCACTGGATATCATTGAGATGCGTTTTGCTTATTGCGTCAGGTATGTGTTTAATTATAGTTTGCGGGTGGTTAGACTGTTTATGGACATAAATTGTTTGGTCGTTTGGTTTACGGTACGGATAGAACTTGCCGTCAAGACTTATAATAACTTCGAGGCAAAAAAGTAATGGAAGAAACAAACAGTAAATAGAAAAATAGGATCTGTCAAGTTTACCAATCTGAGAATATTATCATATATGATATGACAAGGATGTACTTTTCAACTTATTATACCACATTCTGTGTTATCACATATACTGTCCCCCTCTCAAAACTCGAAATACTTTTTTCAACCAAATGTCAACTGGACAAGTAAAACTTAAAAGTACCTGCCCAGTTAAAAAAATGCCTATCAACAAAAATTATCTTACAAGATGTACCAAATTAAACTTACCCGTGACAAACAGTCCAAAGAATTTAAATATGAGTCGTTTGTATAACACCTGTTTTGATAGATTTGCAACCATATTGGACATTTTCTATCTCGGTGTTCTATGATAGCTGATGTTACTGGGAATATGTTAATTATGAAACCGTTCATTGTTGTTTATCTGGTTAATAGTTCAAAAGCCAAAAGCGCCCTCAAGAGTGTGATTTTGAATATTCCGATATAGCTGCCTCCTATCAACAATGTTGAGATGATAGTCGACGTTCTTTATTTTGTTTTTAATTTTTGAATGCCTAGATCATGTTTCAAATATTTTTAAAGTTACATGGATTGAAATTTTCACATATACGGTAGGAGGAAAGGATTGTAATTCTGATTGAAGGCTGAAATTCCACTGTCCACTTGGACAAGTACCTTCAAAACTGCCTAAAATACCTGCCCCTGACAGGCATACAAGCTTTATTTCGAGACCTGCCTCTACTGTCCATGGTTATCATGTTTGCAATAAGCCGAGGACTGAATCTTTGACATCCAAGGGAAGTGGTCACTGGAGCTTGGCTCAAAAGTAGTATGGGACCCATACATAAGATAGTCAAACCAGTGCAGTCCCGACCCACCTCCCTTTAAACGTGATATGAAATTAATAATATACATACACGTCTTCTTTTCCGTAGAACTTGGATCTTCTGAAAGTAGGAAAATCAAACCAACATGTCAGGCATTGGAGTAAATAGAAGTGGTTATATAGATGGTAGAGACAATCGGAAGAGAAAAATTGTCAGTGGTGCTGGTGAAAGTGGCGATGGTGGCGATGATGACGACGACGACGATGATGATGAATATGAGAAAAGGGAAATCGTAATGATCCCACTAAAAGTGCCTGTACGTGACATATGTAATTTCTGAGTAATGTATAGTAAACTATCACATTTTGCACTGTGAAACCGAGTCTAATATTTCTATATAGTAACGTGCTAAAGCCTCTTATCTCTACCAATATACCACGAGATTTGAATACAGTCATCTCGAAAACCTTCTTATCTTGATTCATTGATTTGTTTCCAATCTTAATTTTGGCTCGTTTGCATTTTCATTTATTGCACTTTGCTTTTTAATGCCCTACAGTATCATTAGTCAACATGCACTTAAAGAAGACTGACCTTGCGTTATTTGATATGGCAATATTTATCTTCGAGGTAATCCGACAACAGCAATTTTGTCCTTGACCTATATTTTAACAGGGGAAGCTGGTGATTATCTCATATCACTTTATTACACTTTCTGTAGAGACCGGCTACAAACCCATCAGCACTGATCTTGATGGATAGATGGGGCTCTCCAATCCACGATGGTATCACCGGTACATTGTACCATCTGGTTGATCAGCTGAAGGCATGTGGACTCACCATTCATTGTACAGTCCTAGAAGCAGACGGCAAAACAGTTAGAGAGGCTGATCGCTTAGGTGTCAATCTTTTGCTACCAAAAAGGACTCCGATGTTTGAAAAGCATAAGCCAACTCACATGTGGCTAGAAGCGCATGAAACTTTCTTTCCTCATATAAAGGCAATTCAAGGCTTGAAATTTATTTTCGGCTTCGGAATAGTTTCGTCCTCTATTGCAGATGATATTAAAGGCAGAGGAGTTTCTGAAGCAGACTACGTCCATATAAATGTATGGAATCCAGAGGAACTGACTTATGATATGTTCCACTATGACAAAGAAGTATTCGATCATTATTGCAGACTTTTGGACATACAAAACAAACGGGCTCACGTTGTACTGTCTGTCGGCAGGAAAGTCTTCGAGTATTTCGACTACAGACACAACAAACAACTAATCAGGCACCTTGAGCTATTACCAATGCCAGAGGAAAGTTACTTCAATCTTCCGACCAATATAAAGCCGCCAGACAACCGTTATTTTCAAATCTTGACACCGTTTGAACACCATGCTGTTTTGGAGCTGAGTAGTCATTCTATAGTTCCTAAAGCCATAAACCTGGTGGCAGAAAGTTACTCAAAAGTAGACGAGGAACCACCGAAGTGGAAAATTCTCTGCACGCAGAAAGAAGATGACAAAGATGTCATATCCTGCTTAAAGCCACACTCAAAACTAAACATAATCGTACACGGGTACACAGCTGACACACTCAGAGATGAACTTCAGCATACCCACCTCCTCGTCGTGCCTCCTCGTTCGATAAATTCTCTCAATGTCGTGATGGCATCAATAGCCAGTGCGAGACCGATTTTAGTTCCCACGCTGTCGGAAGGCGATCACTTCATCAAGGAATATTTTTCAGAATGGCGAGACAACATTGTAGTTGATATGCGTAAGGGAAAAGGCGCCTTGAAAAAAATGATAACATATATCATAAAACATTACGACGAGTATCTTAAGAGGGCTGCGGAGATGAAAGCGAAGATGATAAATACAGTACTGAAACAAATTGAAAAGATAAATTTGAAATTAAGAGATGAGATCAGGCAAAGACTTCAGCTGTCGTCAAACCAAGAATGCATATCCGAAAGCCAGACAATTGTCGTTTCACCAGGTAGGACATATTCACTTAAGCAGCGCTAATTTTAGTAGGCGCTCGCCGGCCAAGGCAAAATGTAATACTTGAATTTTGTGCTTGTACCTCTGCTCAGGATCTCAAACCAATCACACAATGATGGGTTCTCAGGTCAAAATGAAAGCACGATCTGTAGTCGACAAGATCACAAAGTCCTGTAGCATTCCAGTTACAATACACCGGTTGCAATTTACTGAACGTGTTTCTTTATGCAAAGTTAAGAAAACCTGTTTCAGTTACGAGGAATCAACACATTATCGCTTGTCAATGGCAACTTTTTAACTTACATGTCTCGGTAAATCATCAAAGCTCGATCAAATTTGTAGGCTGACAAAGAAAAGATCGCGATCAGCCTCAAATCGTTTTATACTTGCATGTTTGTGACGTCCTTCTGCATAACGTTTGTTTATCTTATCAACTTCCATTTCAACATTCACACTATTCTTTTTTGCCAGCTAATGCAGGAACAACTAGTGCAACCAGCATAGGGTTACAATCGACTTCAGAACACAATGTCTCAAGTGGCTACTCTTCGTCGGAACAAACAAGGACTAATTGTAAGTGTTTTTCCTATCCTTGAAGTTTGCTCTCTCTCTCTCTCTCTCTCTCTCTCTCTCTCTCTCTCTTCCACTAAGACATAAACGGGGTTCATATATTTAAAATGGCCGAAACTCAAAACAATTGCTCTGACATTTGATTTATAGGTACCATAAGCGTAAAGGTTGATCCATCGTTTGGCAATGCAGTCAATGGTACATCCATGTCTGGTGTTGAAGATGCATTTCATCAAATTGAACGAAACAGACCGACAACTGAGGGAACAGGCGAAGCTATCGCCAATATTCACGGTGACCTCGAAGTAGAGAAAGTTGAGGATGGTTGTCTACGATATGTGGTGAAATGTGGATCCTGCGAAGCACTGGAAGCCCTGTGGAGTGAGTATATTTGTGGACAACTTGACAAGACCATCCATACTACAATTATTACACCAACACTACTCAGCAAGATTCAAGCTCACTACCTAACCCTTGATATCTACATTCCAGTACAGGAATATTTACTCTGCAAGAGAGAAATACCGCTGATTAAAGGTAATTACGGCATTCTTCATAAATACCTCTCTGTCCCCAGGATGAAAGAATATTTCAAATTTGTCTTGGATGCTTTATCTGGCTTATTAGAGACGATGTACCTTCCCTCCACTTCAAAAGATTGACACAAACACTGCCATTGTTTTCTATGTTACATGTATCATAGTGAGCTACATCGTCACTTGTTGGGAGATCGTGAAGACATGAAACTGTCATGTTGATTTTTTAGGAAATGACTTTTGATAATGTTTTACCAAGCCTTTGCTGCGCAATGATTTTCAGTAATATCGTAGAAAATACGGTAACTCCGAGTCAACTTTGACAGTTATGTGTTTTGATGGGTCAAATAGCGTTTGTCATCTTTTCAAAAAATGTGTTTCATTTCAACTAATACCTCGCTCACAGTACATGTGGCACTAAGTTACTAGAGTTAAAACCCGAGCACCAGTCATTTGGAATTATAGTTTGATGATGGCAATAGCAAATCCGTTTAAGGCATCAAGGCACCTTTACGGCAGCATCGATGACAATGCAACGCTGACAAGCTAGAGAGAGATTATTTCCATAATTCACCCCCAATTTACATTATATTATGGCCTTCATTATGACTGAAACACTTAGTAAATTCTTTGGAATATATTTGTAGCGTACTCGTTTGAAATATAACGGCCGCAGTACAAAATTTAAAATTGTTATTACGTGCAGAGAAAACGATCAAAAGGGTGAACTCAGCAGTTTTCGTTTAAAACGAAATTTATTACGAAAACAAAACTAATTGCTAAGTCAGGGATAGAATACAAACTGTCAAAGTGTACAGACTACTTATCTCATCTGGGACGGCAAAGCTCCAGTCTCAGAGTTGTAACAGTCAGTCGGATGAATGAACAGTCCTTTGGCTTGCAGGCTTGAAGTTGCACAAAGTCAACAGTAGAAATCCAGCGTGGCAGTGAAGGTCTTGAAAAGTAACACGCAAGAGACACAATCCCAAAAGTCTGACTGCAAGCTGTGCACGTCCCTATTTATACCCATGTGCTTACATAAGGGCATATTAGAACAATCTAGAACTTTTATTGACATGCTAATTACTGTTCTAAAATTATCTCTCTTGCACAACTCGGTAAATTCCCAGAACATTCCAAACATGACTAATTGAATTCAAGTTGTGAGATCTTTAAGGGCAGTGACCTTGAGAATGTTCTAGACTAATTGAACTCAGGTCATGATGAGTGTGGGGGAAAATTACCTACATAACAAAATGAATGATGAGAACACAATGTTTATTTCTTCGCCTGGCAAATGATTAACAAACCTTATTTAAGAAGTCGTGCAATGATATCATTCAACAATTCACACAGTTAAACTTTAATCCACATCAACTTCATGATTTCCAAATGCAGCATACTTCATGAATACGTTTATGAGTGATCTGATCCATGAATGCATATATATTAAACGCATCCCGTCTAAACGTTAACCCATATGCACAATTTCTTTTCCTTGCCATAATGTTTTCACTTCCATCGCAACAGGCCTATTGACAATTCAACCTCGGCGACACAGTGTTGCTGCCATAACTGAACTCCAGACTGTGAAAAGTAGGGATTCTACCCACAGCCAAACAGTTGAGAGTCTGAGTCTGATCCTGTCAAAGATGCAGATACGGGACAGCAAAATCAACTCTGATGTACTGGGTAGAGATGATTTCCGTATTGGGGAATTACATCACTTTAGAACAACTTTTGCAAGAAAGCACGACAAACTCTGGCTGGATGTCCTAGTCGAAGAAAGCAAACACGGTCTGTCAAAAAGAACGAGGGACAGACTTGTGACTGATGGCGAAACGGATATTAGTTCTTTCATCAGGGAGCATGACAGTGCGATCTCTGACTTTGTACAGCTCAAAACAGACCCAAGCTTATACTCCTGTCACCGTAAAGCAGTCCTATATGAAGTCGGCCAAAAACTGATTACTCAGATGGAATTTGCCACGAGTCAGGCTACAACTCTGAAGGAAAAGTGTGAAACAACAATGGAAGTACATGATGAGATGCAGAGAGTTCTAGATCGTGTTAATAAAGGTAAGTATAGTTATTTGCAAATACTTAAACTGTTAAGCAATGTACCAAACAGTTTATACAACTACTCAAGTATCTTTGCAGAATCACTATTAAAAATGAAATAATGCATGGATTAGTTCCTTCAAGTGGTCATCAATATCAGACAGACAAATAACATATTTAACCAATAATGTATCCACTCCCTGTCCATAATAGATGAATGCAAACTTAGCATGACATAATGTACAAAATGAGGCCGAGTATATTTGGAGTGCAAAGTTGGTATTATGTATAGTTTGGCAATGCCAGTGATTTTGTAAATGTTAAAAACATCTCGGGTCACAATGCCTGATGATCGGATACATTGTTAGTAATAATCTCGAGGATGATGTCATAAATTTCACTGTTATCGATCAAGCTATAATATAATATTATTTAACTATCACAGTTTAGACTTGAATTCATTTGATATGATTTAATTTAATGTAATAGTATTAAATATGTTCAATGAAGAAATTAAAATTCTTAAAATTCTATGAACTTATTTTGTCAAAAATGGAAATGCTGACGCTCACTGTTGAACCATCAATGTCCCGTGCTTTGACTGTGCAATCTTACTACCTGTGACATGACTCGGGTTATGATGGTATGGTTTATCACTTGGGCTGGCAAGGCTGGTATTCTGATGTCGAAGGGTTGTAAGGACGACTGAAGGCAGAGAGTAATACGAATCTAAAATGCTACTAAGCTTATTAACTGTACACTATGCTACAGTACATAGGCTGATCACTAGCTGGAGGCGAGCTGAAAACTAGAAGACGTGTTGCCTGGACAGATATACATGCCCTCACGAACAGTAATGGGAGTTCCTGAATAATAATGACATAGCACTCTGTCACATTCCTTCCTCCTAATTTAGATGGAAACATGGAATCTAAGTCACTAATACGGTGAAATCATTCAGAAAATCAGCAAAAAAAGAAATAAAAATGATAGACTGCTTATACTACTGAATCTTAAAGATAATATATATATATATATATATATATATATATATATATACACATATATCTTCAGTATTTATCACAATGTGTTTTACCTTATCAGTACAACGAGGAACATCAGTTAAAACATCACTGTACTCTTGAAGGAAGCGCAACAGTTTGCTCTTTTTGATCCGCAGTTACTGAATCTGCAAGCTCTATATCTCTCAAAGTCTCTTTGCTTTGATCTTTCGGTATATAGAACAAAGAGTTGTATATGTCCTTTTTGCAAACAGCACCAACAGTGTCAACAAAAAATACCGATTTATTTCCCTCTTTCCATGCTCTTAGGGACTGGACAGAAATTACAGGAGGGGGGGGGTTGGGCAAGTTTTTTAATTGGGGTGGGTCGCCATTTTTCACGCGAGCATTTTGAAGGGTCATACAATTTTGTGCTTAGCCTATGAGGTGGGTTACTTTTTTCATGCATCAAAGCTGAACATGCAGGTGCACTAATTGAAGACTAAGTTTGGCCACAGAAGAGCACATCAGCTGTACTTGTTTTGCCATTTTCCCAGTATTTTAATGCTGTTTATCGGTTTCAACTTCTTGTCAAAATTGCCAGCTGTTTGCATGTCTTCCTGCCTGCGGTGTATTTTGGTTGACAAAGGAATTCTTGTCTGGAATTACATGCAACTTCCAACAATAACAATGCTGACTGTGCACACATATGTTTAGGCCATGTATGTGCTTGTATATCATTATTTTTCAGGAATCTAAACAAGAAATTTCATTTGGTGCACGAAATGAAAATAACAAATCCTCAGGCTAAATGAAGGTGAAGTGGCTATTGTTGTTGCATCATATGACATGTTTTTTACTAAATGCTTTGAGTAACGGGGAGGTCACTTATTTTCATGCATGGATAAGGGGATGGGTCACTAATTCTTGTACAAGAACTTTTGAGGAGTCACTTTTTTGATGCATCGGTGTTTCGATAAACACCGCCACCCCCTGTAATTTCTGTCCAGTCCTATAGCATGTTGATATGATAAATCAGCTTAGGTTTTCTACGCTCAATTTCGTAATCAACGTTTAAGTCTTTCCTCACCGCAATGAAAGGTCCTTGCCATGGACCACTCAACATATGTGTGAAGAAAGGTAAGAGTATAAGTACTTTGTCACCATTATGAAACGAACGTATCCTTTCTTCCCTATCATACCATGGTGACCTCCCCTATCATACCCCGGTGACCTTTTTTGCCGCCTGCCTGAGAAATACTCCCTCTAATTCTTTAAAAAGTAAATCAGTGAGTATTCAGTGTGACACAGGTTGTTGTCAAACTTTGCTAAAACCAGGGTTATACAGCCGTCTCAGTATTTACCTGGAGCGACCTACGATATAAGTTTTGCAGACGAAACAGTGCACAAGGCACATGTTGTCAAAGCCCACATCGAAAGTGAAATTTTCAGTGGACCTTTCCGCATTAAGGTATGGAAATTTATACCTAAAAACATTCTGTTTGGTGAGGATGCACTGCCTTGCAGGATCGCCATGGTTAGCTGTCAAAGACGTCAAAGGAAAGCGCGAGATGAGCTTGAGGCTACAGTTAAGAGAAATGAATTGCGTCTTGTGTGAGAGCAATACCTGTCGAGGAATTGCCAACTCTCGTTTAACAAATAAATGATTACTTCTATGAGGAAGGAGAATCCTCTGACGAAAGTAGTAGCCTTACAGAACACATTGACATGTTCAATGAAATCCAAGAGGTTAATTGGTCACATGACGAACACGATGAGTTACTGGGTATCTCTATCTATAATTCAAACAATTGTGTGAAGCGGATGATGTAAACAGTGGAAGTGAGTGAAATGATACCTCCCATGATGCTTCACCCTTGGCAAACCGCTTGATGAAAATTCATCAGACCTGAGTGACACCAGCGATGATGAGGAAAGTGATGACGTGACTTCTAAAGTGTCAAAGAACATTTCCTCTGGATTGAAATTTTAGCAGGAATATGCTGAACTTCGCTCCTAGTGTCATGTTGACGGTCAACTCTGTCAACTGCTACCAGATTACCATTTCTAAAATATGTTAACTTTATGGATCTTTCTCGTCGTCACTTTGTAATACCTTTCCCCTATACAAATATTTGCTCTCTTTAGATCACCATGCGTGGCCAATGCTGTGACAAGTAACTACATGATGTACTTGTTCAATGTCCCTTCTTGTCAATTGTTTGTTGGCAAATATTTACAATATCTAGCACTGTACCTTTGGATTTATCAAATGTTTGTCCTTGTTGTTCCTCTGATCCATATAATATTATGTTTCTAGCCTCTCTGTTATTTCGTCCAGTTTGATGGCGATAGCATGTACGTCCAAATCTGTCACGTTCTGATTTCCTTTCACTTCTCCAATGTCATTTGTCAATTTACTTACAGAGTCCTTCATATTCCAACCTTTTCACAATATCGAGCATGAATGCATCACAAAGTAAAAACGAAGTAAAGGAATGAAAATTTGCCAAATTCAAAACCATAGATAAAATGTGTCGAAAAACAGGGTGAATCCGATGGGCTGCAAAATGAAACAATTAGGGATAACAACCTAAAGTCTTATGACTGCAGCTTCAAACCAAAGTTAATTACTTAGCGCTAGCCTGTGAAGTCTGCATGGTGAATAGAACTGAATGGAACAGAGGGGACCAACCTTATCGACTGAAAATCTCAGTTTTATCAATACAGGGAAACCTGTTGCCGTGGAAACATTTGAGTTACATAACAAGTTGTTTCTTTAAATGTCAGAACAGAAGAAGTTTGCATTCACTCAACATTTCTGAGATCAGAAAATGTTTGGCTTGGTAAAAATTGTAGATTGCAAGATACCACTTGACATTTATGTTTTATTTGCCTAGGCTATCCGGTCAAGGGAAGTGTCCTGGAAATGTTTTGGTATGGATCGATGCCAGGACAATTTGATGAGGCCGAGGGAATATACATCAAGAACAACGGTCAATGTGTCGTATGTGATAAAGACAATCATAGAGTTCAGGTTATTGATCCAATCAAACTCTGCTGTGATCTCATCTTACAATTCCATGCATTACCAGAGTCATTTAATCCATGGAATGTCACAGTGGATGAAGACAATGACAAATATTTTATGAGTGATTTGAATAATGGCCATGTTTTGGTGAGTTCTGGACAAAGCAAGATTTTAAACTGTTTTGGAAGCAAAGAAGAAATTAAACCAACCGGTATCTGCTTGAATGATGATGGTTTTCTATTCATTGGTGACTTGAATGGATATGTGAGAAAATATAAGAAATCTGGTGAACACATTGCAAGAACTGAAGAAGGACAAGTCAGTCTGCCATATGATCTGACTGTGAATAAAAAATGTATTTTTGTATCAGATTTTGGCAGGGAATGTGTTCATGTTTTGAATCACCAGATGCAAAGTATAAGAGATATAGGTAAGGGACACTTAGAGGGACCAATGGGTTTGTGTTTAGATCACCAACAAGATGGCATATATGTGTGTGATATCAGTGGTCATAGAGTAGTTCACTTCAATTATGATGGTGGATTTCTAAGCTACATAGGTCAAGGTCAGTTAGAGTATCCCCGTTACATTGCACTGTGTAAGGACAATCCATACAGATTAGTTGTAACTCAGAGGTACTGTATTAAACTAATGTACACATAAGCAGACATGACACCACATCATGTCAAGTCTGCAGGGGTATCTGTAGTGAATATCTACAAATTTTGTGACAAAATTTACAAAATTCCGTTCAACTTGTGGGTTCTATATCGTTATTTTTGGATATAATTTGCATATCCAATGGCTATTTTTGATCAACTATTAAATTCTCACAGCGATATAGAATCTTAGCCAGACCATTTTATCCAACGTCAACAAATAGTTTTATAATTTTTGTTATTTTAAATTTGTCTAGCAGCATTCTGTTGCAATTTTTTGTAAAATATTTTGTCAATATTTTTTTTGACTTTCTTAGATGTGTGCATGAGTGTACAAAAATACACATACAAGCAGGTATGACAATATAACATGTCAAGTCTACAGGAATATTTCTGGTGAAAATCTACAACTTTGCAGACTAATTTTACACAACACAATGCAACAGACAGATTGAAGTTGGATTTTATCTCATCGTTATCCTGGACAATTTAGGGAGTTTGAGACCGATTTGGATCAAAAGATCACTTTACCCTCGTATCTACCGATAGAATGATTTCGCTTGAAATTAATCCACTGTTTTAGTGTTTCTTTATTTCTGAAAATTGGTCGATGGCAGGTATCGTTCTGTCGGATCAGAGTCAATTGCAGTGCGTTCGTAAAACTTTTCGAAAACGTTGACCATTCGTCACAGATGTGTATGAAAACGTACATTTTTATTCCGATATCAACGATTTTATCAATTCTTACTCATGGGACTTTTAGATTTTATGTCATCAATTTTAATCATTTCTCGTTTTAGATTCCTGTTTTATCGAAATTTTTACTTTTACTTCTGTAATTTTATGTCTTGTGCCTGTAGAAAGCCGAATTTCTTTGAAAACATCGTCGCGCACCTGGGACGTTTTGGACTCATGTCGCAAAATCGTATTAAGGTAGCAAAGATTATGAATTATTGATTATATGAATTATGTATTATATGACCTTGAAATGATTTATATTTCCAGATCTCCTATCTAAGTTTGAATACGTTTTGCTTTTGAGAATAAAAGTAAAATAAAATGCAGAGTGATTATATTTGAAATGGCTTTTCGTCGACTACTAGGTTGGTTTGCTAAAGGTTCGGCGTTCTCAGTGTGATTTATGAATCAAGCGCTTTCCTTTCTGGCACAAGCATCTCTTCTGGTTACAACGTCAACTAAACAAGAATCCTTTTACTTAGTTTAATCATAATCAACTGCTGATTACAATCGAAAATGGGTAACACGATTAGAACTAATTTGGGATAATTGGATTTTCATATTTTTCATACTTCTCGAAAATGTTAGGTGCCCTAGAGTTGAATGTTGCAATATTACAAATTGCTCATAAAAACAAGTATGTAACTTAAACAGAAAAGCAGATGAGGTTACATTTGTAGATGAAATCGACATTACTTCACCATCCAATTATCCCAAATTAATTCCAATAGTGTTGGGTGTAACAGGCTTAGACAATAACTTGTATGTATGCTTGATTTATTTCGGTATTTCAAGGCCATCGGCCCATAATACAATAATTCAACAAATTTAATTTCTGATGGGGAATTCAAAAAACGTGACCTAGATACTGCTTTCAAATACGTTGGAAAAAATAAACAAAGTGAAATAAGAAATGAAATTTATCCACTTCTGCATTGATTTCAGAAAATTTGCTAAATCTTTGACTTCTTTGAATGTTATGCTTTCTGTCAGTATCAGTTTGTAGATTATGAGATCAACACCTCAAACGTAAAAAGATTTGCATATGGATGGGAATTGAAAAACAGATATAGTTTTTTCTGGCTCCAATGACATTTTTAAAGTGCGATACGTGGCAAATTTATCCAGAGTACAAATCTCGCTTCGCCAATCCGAAAACAATACCCTCTTAAAATTGACAAACTTTTTCATGACATCTTTCAAATCTTCTACTTCTTTGTTATTCCAAGCATCTTGCAAATCACACAAAAATAAAGTTCTTATTTAATCCTCATGTACCCAAACTGATTTTTTTCCTGACGCCAGGCATTTCAATGTTAAGGAGGAACATACAAGACACTTCTTTTGGTATCTATATTGTAGTATATCTGATAATTTTGCCCAGTATTTGATAAAACGCTTGGGACAATATGAAAATATGGGATGTCTGCCACACTCCCTGACAACAGCTACGTTTGAGGCTTTACGTGAAACAGCTAGAAATACACGGCATGCAAGGAGCTGTATCCTTCTAAACAATCGTATTGTCACGTCTCTATGTTTTATTGTCTCTGGGTTGTGGTACCAGTCTGGCATTGTAATGCTTTCAGCGACTGAAGCTGGCACCAAAGTTGTCGGTTGTGAGCACCACTTCGAACCTTTATAACAAAACAGCAACGGAGACGTTCTCAGCTCTATGCCGTTCGACGATCTCGTTCGACGATCTCAGCTCCGTTCTGATCTATTCCTAGAAAGTGTACAACTTAAATCGTTTCAAAATCTACGCATCATAATGAATGAATGACTTAAGGTAGTATGCGCCTCGAAAGTGAAAGACTTAAACTTTTGCTCTATTTTTCCTCAAGGAATCTTTCAATCATTCTCTTTCAAAATCAAGAATAAAAATAGGGGGTCACCATGCAAACTTTGGTACTAAAGAAACAAATTGCCCAAGATTTACCGATATTAGAAATTCAAAATGGCCGCCATCCCTGTGTTAACTCTACGGAGAAAAATAAACATTTTCGGATTCCGAAAAACTAAGCCGGTAGAAAGTTTTCTTACACCAAGAGCTTTAAATTGAACCCCAACATGTGTTATATCAGAAGAGAATTGTAAAAGTTTGAGAGTCCGAATGTCCCCGAGGTGCGTTCTACCTTAAACTACCATTCTAATTAAATTCAGATATGTCGGAAAATATTCAAGGACAGGAAATATTGTCAAAAACAGGAATAGGTGTTATTTCAACACGAAGCTTGAGTCAACGTCAGCCTTCTGTCATTTCTAATGAGTTTACCATCTGTTAAAACTACACATCACCAACGCAAGACAATAACGGTTACTTCAAGGTTGGAATGTAAACCGTCTTAGTGAATCATAGGATCGAAGCTACAGTAGTCAAGGGAATAAGCATTAAAATTCAGTGTAGTCTTTGAGGTTACTATAAGGTAACTATCGGTCTATTTGATTACTCTTAGTCAATGTTAAACATCTGAAACCCTGGAAAGGGCAGGCGTTACAGTATTTTCTGTATTCCAAGATTGCAGGACAATACGTTAGAATTGACAAAATCATTGTGTCGAAATTTTAAAATAAGCCTATATATGTCAACATTCCAGTCTTTTTTCATGGCTTTGTATAAACTGAAAAAACCGATTTCCTTTCCTGATTTGCGATCGTCTCAGTAGTCTTGGACCATTGCAGACGACATGAAGCGATATACCTAGATATACTTATATATAATCCCATGGTATTTTTCTCTGTTTGACGTCATCGTATACGAGTGTTTTTCGCGGAGCCGTACAACTTCGAGCCGAAGGCGAGAAGTTGTGCG
>LD346117.1:110598-151128 GCA_001465055.1 Ptychodera flava | reverse complement strand
GACCAAAGGCATGCAATTACACTTGCTATATAAAGTGGTGATACAATGACAGCAGTCAAAAAAATTAACTATTTCTATTTCAGCTAATTGCGTATTTGAATACTTAATGACCTATAAAGTTAATCTGTGGTGAATAGTGTTCATTATGTTGATCATAATACTTTCAATGAAGTTGCAAACATGTGACAAAAGTTGAAATTTACACATAACTTCAATATATAATGAAATACGTGAGCATTTACAGTTCATATCTGGTTAAAATCTGGTCGTGTCATCTCAGATGACCTTTAATGAAGGACTGTAAAATTTCGCCCTCTCTCATAACACAGCGTGGGAGACTTCAATTGGCTTTTCATTGCTGTTGTCGCAACGAAACAAAGAAGTTAATGATTAACATGTACCACTCGATAAGCATAGCAAATTTTCAGTGTCCGCCCAGCGGACGTCCAAACCAACCTATTGGGTAGAATAGTTCAGGAGAAATTCTACCCGGACAGTGTGCTCTATTCATCGTTCTATCTTAACTTTTTGACCAGACCGGTAATTAGTCTTTGGTGTATTTAAGCACTGAAATCAAAAACACAAGAAGGAGGAGCGACGAGTTGTCGCCACCAGCCTGCGTTGCAGGTAAGGTGTAAGCTATTTTCATCACCTTGAAACTTCTGTAAATTATCTAATGGAGTGTCAGAGAGTCTGTATGTTGTTTTGCGAACAACAAAATTTCTAAACTTCAACCGAAAGGCGCTTTTAACGAACGAAAATGCTTCGACTGCCTGGGTGTGTAAAGAATATTGAAGGTTCCTTGAATCTTTGTTGTAATGACTTGTCAGTTTCCCGAAACAGCAAGCGCTGCACTGAGTAAGTAAGAGTAAGGAAGTAAAACAAATTATAATACATTATATACTGATATATTTACAAGTTTAAAGCAAATAGAAGGCGCTATTAATATTTAAAAAAAGAAAACCTGTTCATAAATGATTAAACTGATATCATATTTGACAAATTTGTCGATTATTTTTTTCGGTTTAGGAAAATTTTTACTCTTTTTTACGATAGTCCTGAGGACAATTTTTTCTCAAAATTATAGTATGCAGAGTCCACATTTCCAAACAGGAAAAATTTACTCTGTAGCCCGTCAATCCATATTATCAACAATTCCCTGTACTTGTGCTGGGTGAGATATGTGTCAATATGTAATGGCTCTATACTTCCCGTTTGATGTGACTGCCATCAAATTCTAAGATGAGGTTGTTCTTAGCGACATGAACTTGTTATTTGCCACATAATAGTACCGTTAGCAACACGAGCTCCTAATGGAAGTACAATATATTCAAATCGAAAATGCCAAACACATAAAAGCAATATAAAAATAATTTTGACAGGGTCTGAAACAGAATGTGAATAATATGACAATACTTTACGACCTCACAACTAAACGCAATCAAAGAATCTGCATTATGCCAGTTTTTATCGCAAACACTGGCAAGCCATGTAATAAATCATCACAGCGACACCGTCCAATAGCTAAACTTTGTTAGACTCATAACACAGAACTATGGCGGCCATTTTGTGAGGTCAAAAAGTTTACTGTTTTACATTTATTGCAGTGTATATGTGACCTCGCCGGTACGCAAAGTGCCAAAAATAAAAAAAACACTTGACTAAGCGTAATTGCTTATCATGGGCTGTCACGATTTGAAACCTGACCTGAAAGAATGTTGGTTGACAGAGAATCGTAAAATCCAGAGACATTTGTCGATTGGCACAAACAAAGGTGTTAAGGCTGAATTCACAAACACTTCGTGGGGCATTGTAGTGGGAGCGTGGGGTATTTGAAACTAGAAAGTATCAAGACTACGTTTTGGGGCATATGGAAAGATTCGGGGACTTAAAGTGGATACTCGAAGCTAAATTGTCTCTAATTGATGTAGAATATGTATTCGAGCGGTTGTCAATTTATAGCTGTAACGTTTGGCTAATTTTGGATGGTTTAGTTTTATGTATTCACTGTCGTTTCTTGTTCTATTCCCCGAAGCGTGATGAAAAGTCCAGTTTTTAATTCATCAACACAGCCATACCCGTACAGTCAGCATGAATTATACTATTAACAATTGAATCAAGAACTGACTAGAATCCATTTGTCATCAATAACAATGATTACATAAACATAATATTTGCCAAACAGAATACCTGTTATTCAAAAATGCTATGGGGAGTAGAACAAGAAACTACAGCTGATATACGGAACAAAACATACATGATTGGCCAAAAGGTATGTACAGCTAATACCCTTTTTATACAATTATGTTTATTATGATCAGTTTTCTGAAAGGTGAGGAAAGTCATCCTGTTTCAAAACCTTTATAGTCCAGTCAATTTAGGGTTTAACCTAGGACTAATTGCAATAGAAATTATTTCTTCACCATGACCCTTGAAAAGGTCTCACTAATGACATACTAAAAGTATAGGAAAATCTAAGGGGTGCAAATTGGTTAAATTTGCATATATTCAAATTAGCTATATATTGCCTGTAAAATGACTGCTATACCCACATTTTGAGCATGTAAACTGAATTCAAGTGACTTTTTCATTGCAACATAATTTAGTAAGGTTCAACAAATTATTTTCTAAATGTCCCTAACAATAAATATCATGCAAATTACCTAATTTGCATATATTCGCAGTTTTTCCATTAAATTTTCCATTAAAATTAATGTTTAGGCTCATATATAAACTAATTTTTTCTCTATGAAATTGTTAAGGTTTTGCAAGAATTATCAATTCCATACCAAAAAAATATGATATTGACCTTATTTGTATGCTAATTATTTTAATACAAAAGGCCTTATTTGCATAATTGAATACAATATGACTACAATAGCTTCCATTGACATTTTCTGGTCTTTCTAAAATGCAATGAATAAAGAAGAGTTTCAGAGCATTACTGTTTAAATAAAGGTAATCAGAATATTTTCTTTGGATATTCTTCTTTCTTTTAGGACGTTAAGGTTATTCATGAAAAATCATTCTCCTACAACATGTTCGATTGCAGTAAAATTTTTGATGGAATTTGTCATGCTTTTGGTCACTATTTTCAATGACGATGGAAATATTCAGTTACTAATAAATGGTTCACCACACTTAAAAGTTGTGCCTGTGAATCATCTTTCTCATTATTGAACTATTGATTAGTATAAATACGAACATCATTTGAATCACCATGATGGTGATGGTGATGACAATTGTTATGATGGTCATTATCATATCATAAATTTCTTCCTTTTTCTCCCTGTTCACATCTTCCTGTAGGTTTGTTCATTTGTTTACAGCCTGAATCCTTTCGTTGACAACAGAAAGTCTAGATTTTGTTTTCTGCCGGGGTTATTGAGGCTACTGCAGTTCATTGTAGCACCCATAAAATGGGGGAAGGGCAACTCAATGAAAAGATGTGAAGCCAGGGATGATATAATTGTACAGTGTATCATATCAGATCTTAGATGTGCAAGTATCACTGATGGGGCTGTTTATGTAATGGACTTTCCATTTGATGATTATTAGACTTTTGTATCATTACCAATAAGATCGATCATTGAAGGAATTGACAGTCTGGCCAATCTGAGGTGAGACTTCCAAAAGTTTGAAAATACAGGATGACCAATTATATGATAATTTGATGTAAAAAATTTGATATTTTAATTGATAAACTCGTTAACGGCAGCTTCTGTGATGCAAATCCCTTCACATTTTGGTTTTCTTGTTTCACGGTTATAAAAATTACAATAAGTAGCTAGACCATGTAAAATTATGAAAGGTATCTAGATTTGCTTTTACAAGACTGATTTAGATTATCATGTTTCAGTTAACAGATTTTTTTTTAGTTTTTCCTTAAATGCTTTGGCTGTTTACTGTAAGAACAGACGGGAAATCTCGCTCTTTAGTCCATAATATGACTTTATACTATTTTCAATTGTCGTCTTCAAGAAATTTAAAAATTTTGAGAAATGCAGTGTCTTTTGATTATCGTAATGTCTTTCAGCTGTTTAAGGAACAGCTTTGCTCATTACATATTTCATAATTGGCAGTATACTATGATAATTGTACCTCTATATCATCATGATCATTATAATTGTATTTCTATATCATTATTATCCTAAATTTCTGTACGTGGCATTAACAGGCAAGTTGCACACAGTCAAACTAATATCTGATTTACCAATGACCACATAACCTGGTCTTTAATTGCATTTTACCAACATTTAAAGTAATACCGGAAAGGGTGAACATAGAAGAAACCATTAGAGCTGAAACACAAATTTTCTTCAGCCCCCCCCATAGTACAAAGCTTTTGACATTTGGACTAGCATTTTGGTATGTATTAAGATAATCAAAATCCACCAGATAGTTCCACATATCATTGAAACGAACTATACGAATCAATCATCGTTTAGTTTCACAGGGCTTTTCATTCTGTATGCCCTATTAGTATATAATCATTACAATGAGTTAAAATACACAGAAAATAGATAATCATGTCAATTTTTTGTAATGAGCAAAATGTTCATTCAAGTTGTAAAATGATCATCTTTCGACAGGAAGTACTTAAAGTAATTATAACTTAAATAAGTAGTGTCTCTGAATGAAACTTCTTATTTTACTGATAATATAATTAATTAAAATAAGTTGACGTCAATTTGAAAAATTAGAGAAAATTATTGTACTCATCATATAGGATTTATGCACACGAGGAATTAGCAATTTAGTAAAAAATTCCAATCTCTCTTTACGATATTGTATAACATTTCAAGTTTCAAGTATTACATGTAGAAGAATGTAGGCATTTCCTATAAAATATTTTACAGTTAGCCCTGTTGCACAATGTAGATTGTATTAAATTTTGAATATACCTTTCCTTGGACTTTTTAAATATTTATGGTCACATGTTCCAATTAGAAAAAGGAAATGACATGGTTGATTTAATAGGCTAATGCAAATAAGAACTTTTTTTATTGCTGTAAGATATATTTGAAAACATTGCCTAAACTAAAAACACAAAAATGATGTTACATAGCCTCTTAAATCACTTTCGTAAATATATTATCAGCAACAGATTTGTATAGCATCTATGACCCATTTACCATTTGGGTAAATTAGCTGTCTGATGCACAACTTCATTAAACATGGGATATGTAATTTCCATGACCCTACTAAAATTTACAATAAAGAAATAGTTTTAATGATCTTGCTTGTTTTTTAACATTATATATAGTCATTTCTAGGTCAAAGAAAGGGAAACGTAAAGTGGTAGAAGGGGCACATTGCAGTCATGTAAAATGAGGAATCTTAAATGATATGATTCATTGCCTACAAACAAAAAATACATTAAGTCATCCAATTGCTTGAATAAAATGTCATTTTGCTCAATATATTTTTAAGAAATCTATTAATAGCAACGATTTTGTTCTCATGACTGAGTGTAACATTTATTCAGATTATGCACTCTCTCACCTCTTTCTCGTAGAATTTACTAGTCATTTTGTTTGTCGTTCTGGGACCCTCCTGAAATACACAGTGAAAACATACGGTTTACTAGTTTTTTGTGTAGATTAAATTTAATTTTTTAAGTGAAATCCAGTGAAAAGTGAAACAGAGTTGCAGCCATACTTGATTTATGCAAATTAGGAATATTTCTTGGGCGATTAAATATATTCAAAAATATTGCTTTGACAAAAAATAAGATAAATGCATCATTTACATACATTACTCGAACATAATGTCGCGGTTTTTTTTTCAATTCAATATGCATATTTCTTTTATCAGTGAATGTATTGCACCCATTATCCGTTTATATCTATACAAATTAGGTAATGTTATACCTCTTAGATTGTATTGGACTTTTAGTATGTCATTCTAGGACCTCTCTAAAATACACAGAGAAAAAATAATTCTATTGCTGTAAGAAGTAGCTTAAAATAGTTATTTATTAGGGATATGCAAAGAAAAGCTAAGTGTTGTGGCGGCCATATTGGATTTTTGAAAATGAGGAATGTATTTCTATGGCGACAAAATATTTGCATCAACATTGCCTAAACCAAAAACAAGGCAAATAAGCCAAAAACCTGCATAAATCATGTTTAGCCAAATATTTAAGTAGAAAAATTCTTTCAGCACCAAGTTTGTAACCATAATCTTTTTACATTTATGCAAATTAGGCATTGTTTACATTTCTAGATTTTACTAGGCTTTTAGTATACCTTTGTAGCACCTCTTTGAAATACATAGTGAATAAATTATTCTATAGCTGTCTGAAGTAGCTTAAAAATGGTTATTAATTAGAGAAAAACAAAGAAAAGTGAAGTGTTGTGGCGGCCATATTGGAGTTATGCAAATGAGAAATATTTCTATGGCGACAAAATATTTCCATCAACATTGCCTAGACCAGAAACGAGGCAAATAAGCCAAAAACCTGCATAACATATCATGTTTAGCCAATTATTTTTAGCAGAAATATTCTATCAGCACCAAGTTTGTAACCATAATCTTTTTACATCTATTCAAATTAGGCACTGTTTACAATTCTAGATTGTACTAGGCTCTCAGTATGTTATTCTAGAACTTCTCTACAATACAAATTAAAAACATTTTTCTATTTCTATCAGTAGTAGCTTAAAAATAGTTATTAATTAGAGAAAAAACAAAGAAAAGCGAAGTGTTGTGGCGGCCATATTGGATTTATGCAAATAAGTAATATTTCTATGGCGACAAAATATTTCCATTAACATTGCCTAGACCAAAAACGAGGCAAATAAGCCAAAAAACCTGTATCAAAATCATGTTTAGCCACATATTTTAAGTAAAAACCATCTATCAGCTACAATTTTATACCCATGAGCCCCCTTTACGTTTATGCAAATTAGGCACTGTTGCACCCCTTAGATTTTATTATACTTTTAGTATGTTATTTCTAGGACCTTTCCAAAATGCATGGTGAAGAAATAATTTCTGTTGCAATTAGTCCTAGGTTGACCCCTTTTTTGGCTTAGATTAACTGGACTATTATTCTTATGTGGTCGCAAAAGGGACAATAGCTGTAATGTTTATCTTCATTTATGGTGTGGTTTATAATTGTACAAAGAGCACGTTAATTCTTCTTTATCAAGAAATTTATTACAGCCTAAAAGTCAATATTTAACAACATTTGCATATAAATGCACTCATATAGCAAGTTTTGTCAGGGAAAATGTTTAATAGTTTACCTATAGACTACCATGACAAGGGAATATTTTTGGGTGAAATTTCAATCTCATATTCTTTGTTCACATCTTCATTTTCAAACACCCCATTCTAATCATCGCAAGCAGATTTGTATCAATTGTCAAACACTTATAAATACACAGATTTAGTTAGTTTAATGTTAACATGATTGGAACTAATTTGGGATAATTGGATCTTCATATTTTTTAAATTTCTCAAAAATTTTAGGTGCCCTTCGGTTGAATGTTGCAATATTACAAATTACTTATAAAAATAAGTGTGTAACGTAAAAAGAAAAACAGATGAGGTTACTCTTGCAGATGAAATCGACATCCCGTTTGTTGTAAATGATATTCATAGTTTTCTCATTGACTGTGTGAATCAACATTTTCAGCGAAATTCTAAAATCAAATTTCTTGTACACATGTCCAACTGTAACCATACTTTTCTAATCAATTACATTTATATCAATTAACAAACATATATAAAAGCACAGATATTGCTATTTTTATGTAAGAAA
Source organism: Ptychodera flava (assembly GCA_001465055.1). Lineage (NCBI taxonomy): Eukaryota > Metazoa > Hemichordata > Enteropneusta > Ptychoderidae > Ptychodera > Ptychodera flava. The sequence continues at coordinate 143,357 of LD346117.1, read as the reverse complement.
AATATTGATCATAATTATCGCATAGACTACCATGTGTAGTGAATTAACATTTACGATGAACTCAGGAAATAAAATGTCTTGTACATGCAATGCACTTTTACCTCCAACTTCAAGCCAAGTACATTTACATAAATTATAAATCCTATGTTAATGTACAGATATAGCTTGTTTTAGGCGAAAATTATTAATGGTTTGCCTGAAAGACTCCCCTTTCAGGCCTCGAAATTAACTTTTTTCCCTAATAGTCCCATTGGGCTACCATTTTCTTAAGTTGGTAGCCCAGTGACAAGGTCTGGTAGCCCATGCATAAATGAAGAATTTTTTCTAAAGGATATTTTAATTGATATCTAGACAATGAAAGATTTATTTTGCATGATTCCATCCAGGAAGTGAATTTTCTAGTCATTTGACGTCAATAACTGCAGATCATATTCTTAGGAGAACGGTATAGCATGTGTAGTGAACAACGGCGACCCCATACGCAGAGCTTATATGCCAATTTTGATGTTCGCCATAACAACGACTTTTCACTCAGCACGTGTAAACATAACACGGCTAAAATAGATTGGTTATGAATTTCAGGATGACAACTTGGTACAGTCATGTTCCTAATACTTTCGTGGCAGTTTTGGCTATATTTTTCCACCATCAGGGGATGATCTCGTACACTTCGGAAAGCGTAATTTGTGGATGGCCCGACAATTTTTTCTTTGCAGTTTGAATAATTTTGTGTTTAACTGTGATTAAATAACTATGAAAATGAATTTTCATTCGCCTTCATTTCCCGAGCCTGTCATCCAAGTACATCAGTTCCGATAATGATATTTTATTGTAAGTTTGTCCATCTTTTCCCGAGCCTGTCATCCAAGTACATCAGTTCAGATAATGCTATTTTATTGAAAGTTTGTCGCAACAAATTCGACTGCACTGTCGCCTTTTAATTTGCATAACAAAGTCGAGTTAGGCCTTTCTGCGTCCGGCTGGGTTGACTGTATGAGCGTCGGTCATCTCACAGCCATCAACATCATGTCGCCCACTAAGTAATTTCATGTCTCAGGCTTTAGTAGTCCGTGTAAGCTACCATTTCATGGGTTTTGGTAGCCCAAGGAAAAAGTTGGTAGTCTGTGGACGCGGGACTACCGCTAATTTCAAGTCGTGCGTTTATTATGATTTGAAATTTTTGGACGAAACACTATATAGGCTACATCTTGCCTTCTAATAGTTGCACAAATAATGGTAACCCTCCCTCAAAGAAATGAGCGAAATTTCATGACCCTTCAAAATGAACCCCATCCCCAAACACATTGGCCTTTCCCTTGCAATTTCTATTCCAGTACCAAACTTATAGAAAATCAGAAGGAGAGCTCTTGAACACATTGTTTTAGGGGCATTTGAAAAAATCAGACAACATTGGATTCTCCCGCTGCCCCCTCCACAGGTGTTTGTGAATGCAGCCTAAAAACAGACCAACAAGACTGGTGGGCCTTAGTGTTCAATTAATCTTTCTGTTGTGACAGGCGTAAGCGTATGGGTTATCAGCCGGGTCTCTTTACAACATTCTTGATACTGTACTGTGAATGCGTGGCCAGACACCATCGATTTCTCAGCCACAGAGTGGAGATACAATCTTATAGATGTATGATAGCACGTGCAATTTACACTAACAATCACCAGTGGCTGTAGGCAAGCGCAATTCCGTGTGTATTATATAAACGATATGCAGCCTGTAACGCATTCTAATATATTTTATTTAAAGCTTCTGTGTAAAATTTCCCCAGATGTATACACCAATGTCAATATTTATCACGGTTACCGTTTTAAGGGCGGGAGAGTATCGCCAAAGCGATCGTTATAGTTACAACAAAGCATACTAGTCGGAGAAATTTTACTTTTCACGTTAAATTTGTTTTCCACTTCCACACCTTCCTCTGGAGAATGGTAAAGTTTATAAGGGAAGCCTCTACCTTGTGGTCGCCATGACATACTTGTCAAAATCGACAAGTCAAGACGTATATACACATTTTTCTAGTAGTGATGGATAGCCGTGAAGACGGTGACACCATCGAGACTGGCATCGTAGTGTAACACTGAAATATTCCAGAAGCTACTGTAAATGTCAAGTGTAAAATATGTTTACAGGTATAAATTCATGATAATTGGAAAATGCTGAGAGTTATCCTACATAGGACGATAAACTTAAAGCTTTGCACACTCAGTGCATCTGTTGCCGAGAGAATTAGAAGTGTGAGTTAATTTCTTCCACCAAATAATGTTTTAATACTCATTGTCTTGACAAAATTAACAAATGAAAGTAAAGTGAAATACTGGTCAAACTATGACCATTATGCGACGATGTATCATAGATTCCAATTGCAAACATTTGCAATAAGGTAATTGCTGACGAGAAAGCGTAGGAGGTACCGTAACGGCAGTATGTAATTGATAAATCGGATGTAAGTAAATTTTGAAATTTTGTCAGCAGTATAACAATATCCTATTTGTAACAAATGTAACAAATTATGCTAGAAACACAACGATTTAAAATTAATTCTCGACGTGTTCGTACTGAGCACATTCACGTTGGCTTTTGGCCAAACTAACCAGAGGTGACACGCACCAACAAGACTAACTCTCCTGTTAATCCATTGTAACGATTAATGTAAATCAGATATTTACCTGTTAGATAATTCCTATCCTCTATAAAATCACGTGCACGTTTTTCTCAACTGACCCGTCTGGGTCTTCGCTATTTCATACGCCACAAACCCAATCAAAATTATGTTTACATCTGAATACAACAAGCATGATGATCATTTAATGACAATCTACATTCCTCAAATATGACGGTAAAAAATTCCGAATGTCTTGTTTGAAGATCGAATGATAATCGTTAATTCCCTCGTCAACTGACGATATGCATACTCGAAATCAAATTCAGATTGTGTTTACACACGGTTACTCTACCCCACAACCGTGGTTTACATTAAATCAGAAAATTAAAATTTGATCAGCTGAATGACATAGTCTGACCGAAAAGGGTCATGTGACCTACATACCAATATCCACTTTACTATAAACATTTGCTGAGTGGTTTTGTACCAACCTGGCTTACTGTATACGATACAAAGTATACTAGGTATATCTCTACTGTAAGATTTATTATTCTTGAGACACGCAATGTCGTTTTCCTGACGCTTCATTCTTTAGTTGCTTCCCTACAAAAACATGCAGCTAGCGATACTCGCCAGGGTAAGTTGTAAAATATCCGATTTAATCTCAGAAAGCCCCTTGTTCGACAAATAAGTAATTGCAAACGGTAGGTAATGCAAACTCCGGTAATATACTGCATGGTTGTCAAAGTCATCGTGATGACCTTCAGATTGTTATCTGTTTGGCATTTCACTCTGTTGACGTAATGGCCCTATATACTTCAAGAGCGCATGTTGTTCGACTATTTTCTACAGAAAAAAAACACCTGGTCGACGATTCAGTCTACAACATGCCAACAATTGAACCTTGCGTAAACTAATGCATCATGCTATCTGAAATCAAAATCTGAAGACATAGACATCCATTATTTTCTGACGTGTTAATTGCCGTGATTTCGAAAAGATAATTCTAGCCAGGGGCATTTTGAAATTTTAGAAAACTCCATATTTGATTCTACCATAGACTCTCGAGGGTCTATGATTCTACCTTAGCTGGTAGGTGAAAGCCTTAATATGCACGATCGTATTACTACCAGCAGAATATGTGATGCAGATAAAGTATTGATAATCCCTTCTCCAATAATTTATCTGATAAAAGCCACAGTTTTATTTTTAGTAAGTTGTTTAGGTGGGGATCACTTCTGATACACATGCATATCTTCCAAACAGCACAAGCATGAAGGCTGAAGGCTGAAGCGTGGCTGACAAATACACGGTATCAAACATGCTTTCAGATGTTTAAACTTTCCTTGCTCGTCCCCGAGGATGGCACTCACAGGAGATGCTTGTTACCCATGGTTGTTACCTTATTACTTTTTATAAATAATAGCTGTTAATATAATGAGCCGATTAGGTTTTGAAGGATATAGATATGAAAAATCTACACATGGTACGCGAACGTGTTTACAAAATTAATAGGCACTAAATCACACATTCGTACGCATAAAACAGGTGCACACATACAGTAATCTGACCTGGACATACAGAAATCGGTGATTGGTAGCCTGAGATGTTCAATTCATGTAATGATATCGTCGTACATCCCCAAAATTCTGTTTGTTTAAATGCAGCTACAGTGCAACGTACATGCACTTAGACAGCCTAGCGTCTGTTCGACACCGATACGACATTATTTGGTTACCAAGATCAGTATCTGCTGTCAGAGATGACAGCCCATGCAATTTATCACCAGTTTAGTACCAAATGTTTATTGTAGCAATTGCTATCAGCCTCTGGCTGCAGGTTAAAACTTGCCTTTACTTGGCATGACATTATGTGGCCTTGTCGGGTACCGGTTGCAACTTGCCTGCACTCACTGTGACAGTCAAAACATGACTTTTCTACGCGTCGGTGGTAGTTACACAAGCTTAACATTTGATGTTACTAATACTATACACCTACGAATCAACTTTTTAAACCATTTTTACCCAATCAACGCTTAGCAAGACACGTTACAAATGATCCGCATTTTAATAGTATAACATTATGAAAAGTTCATCGTTTTCAATTACTATTGAAGAAGTAGTTCTTTAAAAAGCGCTCTACATGTAAGAATATACACGATCTGGTTAACGTTAACTATTGTTTTTACCAATCCACTTATTTAAAATAAAGTTGTGACGCGCTTATAACTAACCAACAGAAATAACATTCGCTCAAATGTACATTATGTACGTGAATATGACAGTCATGGTTCAGTACTCTTGCCGTCGCCCTGAATTGTCCTAAGTAAATGCCAATTGTGAACAAAGCAATAACGCACACAAATTACATTGCTGCTGTTACCTTTTTATAAATTAACGTACTGAAATTTACACATTGGATAACATGAGCTTTTGCTCATGTGATATTTATTGTTTTTATTTTGTAGGCTGGTGATCATACCATTCACTCGGTTGGTTGTTAGCGATGGCTAAAGTTTGATGTTACGAAAGACCGCAACACAGTAACTTTTCCATCCGGTTCGAACTCACAACGTGCGGCACCCAGTCACCTAGTGAAGGCACCACTGTCAAAATCGCTCGGCCAAATGCAACTTTATCTGGTAAGTAGATTGTAAACGTGCACTTAAAGAAAGAAATAAATCCGGAAACGCTTTGGTGGAGAGTAATATCAAAATAAGAACTGAATCTGCTACATTAAAAAGAGTATCTTTAAATCTGTGTGTAAAAGTACCAGAGTATATATACACAGACGCGTTTTTCATATTTCTTTAACTGAATCATTGTCATTTCAGTCAACATTCCTACTGACAACTTTACCCTCAAATTCATTATTTGATCGTAAAGATATTTAGTATGTGTTTTTCTTGATTTGGAGTCAGAATTCTTCATTTTTGTGGCGATAAATGTTTTCAACCTAATTTAATTTTTAGCTCACATTTAGTATAGGTATATAAACCAAAGAGTATTATATGGTAGCTCGGCGGCGGCGTCTGTCCGTCCGCCTGTCTGTCTGTCTGTCTGTCTGTCTGTCTATCTGTCTGTCTGTCTGTCTGTCTGTCTGTCTGTCTGTCTGTATGTATGTATGTATGTATGTATGTATGTATGTATGTATGTATGTATGTATGTATGTATGTATGTATGTATATTTGTTTGTATGTTTGTATGTTTGTACGTATGTATGTTTGTTTGTTTGTTTGTTTGTTTGTTTGTTAGTATGTGCAGATGTATGTCTGTCCACATCAAAAACTCCTAAACTGCAGCACCTACCATCTTAGTATTTGGGATACAGGTACATCCAGGAGTGAAGATGTGAATTTGTTCAAATGAAAATGTCAATGTCAAAATATGCAAATGAGTGAAAAAAAGGGAAAATAAAGCAAATTGCTAAAACTTTGTAACCACTGGCTACATTTGGTTGAAACTTGGTATGCAGGTTCTTTATAGTGACTTTAGTTACATTTGTTCAAATTGTGATGAGATTTTGAAAGTTGTATTTTTGGAGTAATTTTTCCCGTTATTGGTCAAAAAATCATTTTCTCCCGAAGTATTTGTTGGATTGCTTTGAAATATGATTTTCTTAATCCTAGGGTTGTCTTCTGTCAGATGTGCAAGAATTGTGGTGAAAGTTTTATCTGTGCTCTTTTGGGGCAATATTTTGCATTTTTGGTCAAAAAATCATTTTCTCAAAATTGGCTATTCTGGTTGCATTGAAACACGGTATGTATGAGACAGTTAAAAAAAGTCTTTAGTGTTGTGTACCCATTGTATATATGTGGGTATCTAATATATTCTAGGTGTGGTATGTGATTTGGTTCGTATCATCTATGTACCACTACGGAGCCCAAAGTTGAGGTGCCCTCTATCAATTTGTTTCACATATTTCTGAAGCACGTAAATTGTGTATGGCTGTACACCTGGCACATTTGACATGGGATGTCGGTAGGACTTTGGTGCCCCCGGGCCCCATGTTTTAATTGGCCAATTGTAAGATTTTACAACTCGAAGCTGCAAATTGATTTGAAAGAGTCATATCCTAGAAAAAAGTAACGGAAGAAAGTATCAGTTAAAAGAAATGGGGATATGTTGAATTGTGATTTAATGAACATTACAAGTATGATATGACAAGGATGTTATATTGAGATTTTTATACCAGACTGTAAGAATGTCTATGGAATTGTTATCTCATGACCGTGCAATAATTACCTTTAAAATGTTATCTTTATTGCAATAAGCCATGAACTTAATCGTTGACATTAAAGGGGAAGGGTAGTTGGAACCCTAGGTAGTATGGGACCAATACGGCAAATATTGTATTCAGGGTATGTTGGCTATAGTAAAACTGAGTTTAATTTGTTATCAGTTACATCATGAAACTTAAATGTTGCAGCTATGCTTACGCGACATCGCGCATGGAATACACTGTAAGCGAGAAAGTCGAACAGGCGCTGTTCCGACAACCCGCCACCACATTTTATTCGTGATAAGAAATTAATCATATACATACACCTCTTCTTTACTATAAGACAGGGATCTTCTGCAAGTAAGGTATCAAAACCAACATGTCAGACGTTGGAGCAAATAGACTAGGACACGGTAGAGACAGACAGAAGAGGAAAATTGCCAGTGGTGCCGGTGGCAGTGGCGATGGGGGCGACGGCGGTGACGACGATGAAGATGAGAAAAGGGAAGTCGTGGCGATCCCACTAAAAGTGCCTGTACGTGAGATATGTAGTTTCTAACAAATAAATAAGAAACTACGCCATCTGTTGCACTAAGACGCTGAACATTTTACCATAAGTACATGCTACAGTCAGCACAGTCACCCAACTCTACCGGAATTACAATTTGAATACAGTCAAAACAAACTGATCTTTTTTCGTATATTACTTTAATCATAATCTCCACTTAAAACTTTTAATATGTTTGTGCTCTCATTGATTACACTATATACTTTAAGGGACCATTCAGTTTTTTACGGGGGGGGGGCGCAAGTTCATGTCATCGGTTTTCAAAAGTAGACAGACTCCCTTCATCCAGAATAAAAACTGTGTGACCCCCTCCGACAGGCGCAAAAATATGATGCAATTTATGCAGATATACTTTCTATTGAGGCAACATATTCCAGATGAACAAAATCATAATATCATAGTCTTTCGTGCTGTGGAGATTCATAAAATGTGTACACGAAGTAAGCAAAACAATAACAGTAAAAGTATGTTTCATTTCAAGTTGAATAGTCTTTCCTCTGTATTTGTGGGCATGCGATCACCGAAAAAGGCTTGCTTCCAAGAGTCTGCTTGCCGTCCAGATCGTTTGTATACTGTATGCACTGTCTCAATTTATTCGTCTTCTTCACAGCTGCCTATTCCCTGTACAACAATGTCATCATCACCTTCATCAAAGCATAAGTGCAAATCTGATGTATCACAATCACTGTTTCCGTTCGCTGTCTAAATGACCTTTCGCATTCGGTCTGGTTTCTCTTTACTTTGCTGTTTCTTTGCCAATACATCACATGTGATTGCCTTCATTTTGTCTTCCTTGTTGCCTTTCGTTGACAGATTATGATGATTCAGGTATTTATCCAGCTCTCGTCTTATCAGTTTTTTTCGATGTGTTTCTGGTGTTCAGTTATATTTTTAAATGCAATGTTCATCTTCTATGCACACTTCTTTCATATGTGCAATAAAATGAAACTTACACTGAAAAGAAATCATTTTTACGCAGTTGTGATGTGAAATAAACCAACCAAAAATGGTTGATGGGACAGGCTGATCTTTTTCACACCAATTGTCTGATTTGTTATCTGCTTGACTAGTCAATATTAATTTGAAATAAATTAAAGAATGCCTGTCTGTCACTACATTTTAAAGATTTTGATTGACTTACACATTCAGCACGAACAAATTTTGGTGAGTGGCGTGGCTGCGTGTCTGATATTGAGCCGTGGTCTTGCCGTGAATCACCACAGAGAAAACTATTTATGTTCAACTGATAAAGTTTTAGAAAATACAGTGACACCCTCTAAAAAGATGCCCCCTTTTTGGATTCAGAAATTAAAGTGACCCCCCTGTTTTTGCCCCTCCCCCCGGCCGTAAAAACTGAACGGTCCCTAGTGACCTGGGATATTATTTTGAGATCGTCCTGATACAGCTACTTGGTCCCTGACAAATTTTAGAACACAAAATACTGCTAGTTGTCTTATGGCACTTTTATTTATTTCACTTTTTGTAGAGACTTGATACAAATCCATCAGCACTGATCTTCATGGATAGATGGGGCTCACCAATTCATGGCGGCATCGCAGGGGCAATGTACCAGCTGGTTGATCAGTTGAAGGCATGTGGACTTAGCGTTCATTGTACAGTCCTAGAAGCTGATGACAAAACAGTTAAAGAGGCGGAACGCTTGGAAGTCAATCTTGTGTTACCAAAAAGGAAACCAATGTTTGAAAAACACAGGCCGACTCACACATGGCTAGAAACGTATGAAACATTCTTTCCCCACATAAAGAAAATTCCATCTTTGAAGTTCATTTTCGGCTTTGGCATTGTTTCGTCTTCTATTGCCTGTGATATTAAAGAAAATGGAGTTACCGAAGCTGACTATTTCCATATCAATGTATGGAATCCTGAGGAATTAATCCATGATATGTTCCCATATGACAAAGAGGTGTTTGATCATTATCGTAGATTGTTGGACGTGCAAAACCAACTTGCTCATGTTGTACTATCAATTGGTCGAAACGTCTACCAGTACTTCCACTATAGACATAACGAAAAACTAACAAGGCACTTCGAGCTCTTACCAATGCCAGAAGAAAGTTATTTCAATCTTCCCATTGTGAGAAAACCGCCAGACAATTGCTATTTTCAGATTTTGACTCCATATGAACACTTTACTGTTACGGAGTTGAGTCACCATGCCATCGTTCCAAAAGCAATGAACTTGGTGGCAGAGAGTTACTCCAATGTAGAAGATGAACCACCAAAGTGGAAAATTCTCTGTGCACACAAACATGATGACAAAGATGTCGTTACAAGTTTAGAGCCACACCGAAAATTAAAGATAGTGGTATATGGGTACACAAGTGACACCTTCAAAGAAGAACTTCAACACACTCATCTCCTCATTGTCCCTCCTCGTTCGATAAATTCACTAGGTGTCGTAATAGTATCGATAGCTAGTGGAAGACCAATTTTAGTTCCTGCACTCTCGGAAGGCGATTACTTCGTCAAAGAATATTTCAAATACTGTAGGAACAGCATTGTGGTTGATACGCGTGAGGGGCCAGACACACTGAAAAAGAAGATTATATATGTCATTGAACATTACGATGAGTATCTGAAGAGGGCTGCTGAGATGAAAGAGAAGATGATGAATACAGTTATGAAACAGATTGAAAAACTGAATGCAAAATTTAGAGATGAGATCAATCAACGCATTCAGCTGTCACCAGATCAAGAAATTAAATCCCAGAGCCAAACGTCTGCTGGTTCACAAGGTAGGATATATTTACTGTAAAGCAAAGCCACAGTAACTGGCATGCACTTTCGCCAGCAAGGCGAGATGCAATTTTGAAAAGATGTGCTTGTACCGAAGAAATTATGCCCTTCGATTCAAAGGCTATAGAAGCTATTGTTACCGAATAAATTTTCAACTGAAGCAATATTTATCAAAAAAGAACATAGACGGTAATGCCATCGCAATTCTATATATAAATGCAAGTATGAAGTCAATGCGTTTAGTTAAATTTTTATTCACAGCTATGGTCGAAAGATCATACCATTGCAGTATTGTTGCTGTTTAACGTCACTCTCTAAGCCCAAAACACGTACACAATGTGTCTTCTAGCTAATATAAATGCATGTGCTGATTGTAAAGTCGCGAGACTGCAAAGTTTTGTAATATTCAAATTGCAATACATCGGTTGGGATTCCTTATTACATTTGACGCTGTCTGTTATGTGCTCAAATAAAACGAACAATGAGAAAACCCTTTATAGGGGAAAATGAACGTAAGTGATGAGAAAAAATATTTTCGTTCTGCGAAACTTTATAAATTGCAGAAATGTCTCTGTGAAACAGGGAGAACGTAGATTAAACTTGCGGACTGCTTATTAAGTCAAGGGACGTACAGCTCATCATTGTTTGATGATTGACCTGTTGTTGACTTTAAGCCCTTGTATGTTGTCGTTTACAAGCATAAGTACTCGTCCTATTATAAAAGCATAGCATCAGATTACCCTATCAACTCTCCTCTCCCTTTCGTTCGTCAACATAGGAACCACTACCGCAGCCAGCAATAGGTCACCATCGAATGCATCAGAAGACAACGTCACGACTGTATACTCTTCATCTGAACAATCAAGGACTAACTGTAAGTACTGTCTCTAGTCTTGAAGGTTGTTCCTTTTCTGTATCTTAAAGTTCCCTTATGCCTTGAAATGGGCAGAATTTAAGACGATTGCTCTGACATTTCATTTCCAGGTACTATAAGTGTAAAGGTTGACCCATCGTTTGGCAATGCAGTCAATGGTACAACCATGTCTGATGTTGAAGATGCATTTCATCAAAGTGAACGGAACAGACCGACAACTGAAGGAACAGGCGAAGCTCTTGCCAATATTCATGACGACCTCGAAGTGGAGAAAGTTGAAGATGGATGTCTCCGTTACGTGATGAAATGCCGATCACTCGAAGCACTGGAAGCCCTGTGGAGTGAGTATGTCAGTGGACGACTGGACAAAACCATCCATTCTACAATCATCACACCAACACTACTTAGCAAGATTCAAGCTCACTACCTAACCTTTGATATCTACATTCCAGTACAGGAGTATCTACTCTGCAAAAGGGAAATACCACTGATGAAAGGTAATGGTGGAATTCTACATACAATTCTCTTTGTCCTCATGATGTAAAAAGTAAGCTTATATACAGTTTGTTTTGAAGGCTTTATCTGGCTTGGAGGGGACATATCTTCAGATGTGCCACTTTCAACGATTGTCACAAACACTGTCATTGTTTTCCATTTCAAATGTGACATGGCAAGTTACAGTTGTCACTTATTGGGAGTTTTTGGGTGACAGGGAGACATAGAACTGACATGTTGAATTTTTAGGATATGACTTTGCATAATGTTTTATCAAGCATTTTTGCACAGTAATTTGTACTTTTACCGTAGAAAATACTGTCCCTCGACTTTAAAAGTCATGTGTTTTGGTAAGTCAATGGGTCAATTAGCGTTACGATAAGATATCTTTCCCCAAAGTGGGTTACAATATTTTCTGACTCTCATTTCGATTAATACTTTGCTCACAGTAAGTCAACACTACATGTGGCACTAAGTTACTCAAGTTAAAAACTGAGCACCAGTCATTTGAAATTACATTTTGATAATAGCAATGACCAACTGTTTATAAGGTATCAAGGAAAATGCCGTATGCTCAAATTAAATCTGCTGCAACACTGACGTGCCAGAGATTATTTTGCATTGTTCTCCCTCGATTCGCATTTTTACCTTTATTCTGATATTGAAATGCTTAAAGAACCCTTTGGAAGATCAGACACGAAATATAAAGTTATGAACAAAGTATTTCCTTCCATCCTGATACTCGCCGCATAGTAATATAATGACCACGGTCACAAATAAAGAAATGAACGAATAATAATGAGAATACCATGTTTCTTTCTTCGCCTGACAAATACTAATACTTGATTTACAAGGTCGTAAAAGGATACCACTTAACGATTCAAAGAGTTAAACTTCAATCTACCCCAACTTCGCTTGCTTCAGGGTTTCCAAATGCAACTTTGTGAGTACGTTTATAAGTGATCTGATCCATGAACCATCGTCTGAATATTACGCCCGTATGTACAATTTCTCCACTTGCCCAACAGGTCCAGTGACGGTGCCATCTCGTCGACACACTATTGCTGCAGTAACTGCCCTTCAGACTGTGAAATATAAGGACCCTAACCATAACCATACGATTGACAAGCTAAGCCTAATCCTGTCAAAGATACAGATACAGGACAGCAAAACCAGCTCTGATATACTGGGTAGAGCTGATTTCCGTATTGAGGAATTACATCGCTTTAGAACGACTTTTGCAACAAAGCACGACAAACTCTGGCTGGACGTCCGAGTCAAAGAAAGCAAACACGGTCAGTCAACGAGAACGAGGGACAGACTTTGGACTAATCGCCAAACGAACATTAGTTCTTTTAGCAGGGAACAGGATGGTGCAATCTCTGAGTTTGTTCAGCTGAAAATACACTCCAGTCAATACTCCAGTCAGCGTAAAGCAGTCCTGCATGAAGCTGGTCAGAAACTGATGATGCAGAGGGAATTTGCCACCAGCCAGGCTACACCTGTGAAGGAAAAGTTTGACGCAACAAATGAGGTCTATAGTGAGATGCAGAGTGATCTGGAACGTGTTAATAAAGGTGAGTATAGTTGCTTCTATATATTTAAATTTTTAACCAATAAACTAAACAATTCATACTATTGAGTGAATGGTAATTTTAATATTGTCCTTTGCTGGATGAGTAATATTAAATTTTAATATTATGCGATTTCACTTAAATTTACTCGACCACTCAATTGCTGTTGCTTAACTTCTAATCACAGGTAACCTATTTAGTTAAGAATACACTTATTCAAAGTGTTGTGGGTTGCTGGAGTCATGGCTTTTCCTAATTGCTATATTTAACGGTCGAAGTTTATCCTGAACCCATAACACTGTATTTAACAGAAGCGATTGTACTAATGGTCCGATGGAAACAGGACTTAATTGTCTTCAGTGTACATTGTGACAAACCTATAAATAATTACTAACTTTTGTCATAAAAACCAAAACACTCGAAGTATAAATAAGCCCTGTAAAGTCTACCACGGAAACTAGGCCTATATCGACTCTACGCACGTGTCTTGAAATTGTTTGAAAAGTTTTCTCTCTTTTCAAAGACAACAAAGTAAAGTAACAAGTTACTGGAATGAGCACTCTAATACAGTTTTAACCATAATTTTCATTGCTTCTGCTATCATTGTCGTATTCCACATTATTTATTACCTTTGAACCATTTACCACCACCACCACCACAACCACCACCACCATCACACCACCACCATCATCATCATCGCTTAATATCATCATCACTGCACTAAAATACAGTGTTTTAGTAATCTTTGATGGTAAACACTAAATCCCAAAATATAACAATTATCGAGCTCCAGGTATTATAAATTCAGCACTGGTTGAAATAAGTGTGTTTTTTAAACTTACATGTTGACTGAGTAAAAAAGCTCAAAATTTGGAAATTCACGTCTGTTAGTTTGTAAAAATAACATGCGCCAATGAGCAATCTTATGATAATTAAAATTTACAGTCACCAAATGCTGAAATGGATAATGCAGTCAATTGAATGACTTAACATTCTTCAAGTGCAGTCAAATAAACTGTTCGTTAAAAATGTGTTCATGGGCAGATTTTCAGCCGTCGGGCAAATTTGAAAACTGATAAATGGGTGGGAAAAAGTCAATATTTACGTACAGGTAATGTGGAAGAAATTTCATTTTTACAATGGGCGGGGAGAAAGTTTCTGGCAGTGGGTACCGGAAAATAGGTAGAGGGGAATGCAGCCCTGCGTACGATGTGTGTGTTCCCGGCGTTATACGGACTCCTACACCGGGAACACACAGCATCGAATGCTGTGGTTGATTGAACTTTAAGGGAAGATTAATTAAGCGCGTAGTAACTTAGAAGAGACGGGATCAATAATATCCAAAGATTTAAATGATAAGCTTTCAAAGTAACTTTACCATGATATTACATTCATGCACGTACATGACGTATGAACTGAATGAACGCACACTGGGTGATAGATAGATAGTTGTGTGAATGATTTGTACTGGGTGATAGATAGATAGTTGTGTGAATGATTTGTACATGTGGGAATATGTACATTTAGTCAGATAATATACCGACTAGTAAACTTCGTCAGTTTCACAAACTATCACAAGACACATTGTTTCAAAGGCTGATATACTGATTTTACATATTTTGTACCTTGACCTAAAACTTTGGAAGGGAAAGTAGAGCTGTTCGTTACTGTCCCGCCCTCTGGCATATGAGGGAAATATGCCCTTTCACGGAATCATGATGCTCGCTGCCCTCCCAGCAACAGTTCAAGCTCCTCACTGAAATTCCCCATCGCCCACGTAATTTAATTTACGCAATTATTTAATAACCATCATGCAATGAATGCAATGTACTTTCGTGTTCAGTATAAGCTACCAGATTGTTTGACTGTCCTTAGTCCCTTTGCTCTCTTGGACATTCGCTACAGTTTCTGGCTTGCTGTTGCCTGCAACACTATCATTTGATCAGACATGTGTGATGTGACGCTACAAAAATCAACACAAAACTGTGCGAGCAAAAAAAACATCATATAACCTTTGGATATTGCTCCCCTCTCCCCCTCTAAATAAAGTGCTTAATCTTCCCTGAAGTTCTATCAATCATGTCATTCCTCTTCCGCTATTGTCTGGTACTCAATGCCAGAAATCTTCTCCCTGCCTAACAGGTCGATTAGGCATTATATTTGTGATGATTTTTCCTATTATCATCATAAAAAATAATTATGAATATTAATAAATTATTAATATGAATTTTACAAAATATTAACTTTTTTTACAAACCATGTCATCTACTTTGTGTAAATGCTGTCTGGAAACTCCATTGTTGTGATAATTATGATAATTAATAAATTATGATTATGATTAATAAAGTCATATTTTACACAATGTAATGTGCTTATGTGAACAACCCTCTGGAAACCCTTATGTAGTTTCACAATGTATGCCAAATTATACAAGTGACACAATTGCCCAGGTTCAGTCTACAGCGAGAGTTACTACATAGTCTTTATATACACTGTGTAGTAACTCTCGCCGTAGACTGAACCTGGGCAATGGTAACTCTCGCCGTAGAACCTGGGCAATTGTGTCACTTGTATAATTTGGCATACATTGTGAAACTACATAAGGGGTTCCAGAGGGTTGTTCACATAAGCACATTACAATGTGTAAAATATGACTTTATTAATCATAATCATAATTTATTAATAATCATAATTATCACAACAATGGAGTTTCCAGTCAGCATTTACACAAAGTAGACGACATGGTTTGTAAAAAAAGTTTTAATATTTTGTAAAATTCATATTAATAATTTATTAATATTCATAATTATTTTTTATGATAATAATAGGAAAAATCATCACAAATATAATGCCTAATCGACCTGTGCCTGCCCACTGTAAAAAAAAATTACTGAAATTTGTTCACCGACCACTGTAAATATTGACTTTTCTCCCCGTCCTCAGTCTTTTGCAACCCACTGAAAAACTGCGCACGAACACCTTTAAATTGCATGAATAGCTTCTTTATTTGGCACCTGATCTAGTGCGCAATGGGGGAACTTTCAGTGGTGGGGAGAGAGGGCAGTGGGGAGCTTGAGCTGTTGTTGGGAGTCGGGAACAGGCAGACCATAGATACTGGAGGGCAGTGGACATCATAATTAAGTGGGAGGGTATATTTACCGCATATTGTAGTGGGAGAGCAATAACTAACAGCTCCATCTCTGCTCCAAATTGTTAAGATATGTAAAATCAGTATATTTGCCTTTGAAACATATTTTGTGATGATTTTTGTAAAATTGAAGAATAAACCTGTCGCCTGTTCCCGACTCTTATAAAGTAGAAACCATGACGCATCAAAATTAAAGAGACTAGTATTGCAGAATGCGTCGGCACTACAGTGCTATTCTGTACAATAAACCAACACTGTGTTGACTCGGTAGAGATAAAACGCCCATAAAGACCAAAGGTTAAAGGTTGTCCAAATACTTGTCTTCCATTCTACACGTAAATGATATACATGTTGTAAAGGTGTAGCCCCATCGTGTCAACATCATACTTTCTGTTTAAGCTCTGTATCTGACATGTACATCTCACAATGAAAGACTAATTCATTGACATTTGCATTTTCTAATGATTGAGGTTTTACCTAACTATAAAATTAACAATTTATGAGCTGTAAGTTCGTTTTTTTTTTCTGAATCTTTTAGCCATAAAAAATGTACTTGGTCTATTCAATATCTGGCTAGTATCAAATTGTAAAGGAAAGTGTGTGTAGGTCACATGATTGTTGGCTCAGGACATTAAACGGCAATACAATACTTATAACTTTAAACAGGCGACCTAAAGGCCAATACAGCCCAGCTGTGTTATGTAGAGAATAACTTTTTGTGAAGCATGTGTTGATGAAGAAGGTGGAAATCTTTAACAGCTCATTGCAGGATGACCGGACCAAAATAGAAGTATCAGCTGCAAAACTCCACAATTGAAAGATTTCATCATAATTTGAACATCTCACATTGTTGTTGTTGTTGTTGTTGACAATAAAATTCAAGGAAACATGACTAACTTGGTTTGTTGTTGCAAATGTAATGTAGATGTCATATGAAACACTACAAGGACGCTATAATTATTTGACGCAATGCAACACTCTTCCGATGTACACTCTTGTAAGTGTAGGTAGAGAGTGTACATTGGGAGAGAGTTGCATTGCGTCACATAATGATAGCGTCTTTGTAGTGTTTCTTAGGACACGTACATTAAATTTGAAACAACAACAACAACAACAACACAATAGGTATGCTCCTTGAACTTTATTGGTAACAACAACACGACTTATATAAACATAAACAACAATATAAACAACAACAACAACCAACTTTTTGGGTTAACTGTGATGTACAGTGCGTGATTCATTGTCTACCCTATACAGGTTGGCTCTATGTTGGCACTATTCTGGTGTCAATTCAACAGTGCAACTATAAAGTCACAGAGAGCTGAGGCTGAATTATGAATGAGGAAAGACGTTAATGGATGAATGGATGAAAGCCATTGAATTTTCTTAAGAAAAACATCAAGCAGGCCTTGTAAAGGGACAGAAGTTGCAACTTTTGTAAAACAAACTATTCAGTAAACGTTTGTCAAGAAAACCTGTATATATATATATATATATATATATATATATATATATATATATATATATATATATATATATATAAACACTATTGTTGATAACAAGTCATTGACAATGACATAGTCCCCACTTGTAATAGGAGTATTAGTCTTGATGGGGCAGGGAAATGTGGTCATTAAGAAGTATCACTGGAGTGTATATGTTGAGATCTGTGGGCACATAGGTCTATATCGTTGTTCCCAAATTGAAACACATGAGGCATGTCTAAGTTATGGTTCTAAATCGGGAAAAAAGATCAGACCTCTAGCTGTATTGGCCAGCCAAGAAATACATATGCGCATAATAAATGAGATACAAGATGTGACATCCCTGGCCTTCATCCGTTGGGACTGAAAACTGTGTCACTGCATCCTTTTTGCAATATGAATACGATGAGAAACTAAATTTTTATTTTTCTTGGCCTTATACCGTACATGGGGGTCTATGGAGAACTGACTTATACATGGGAGTCTATGGAGAACTGACTTATACATGGGAGTCTATGGAGAACTGCTTTATACATGGGAGTCTATGGAGGTGTAAACTAAAAAGTCCTCTAACATGGCCAAATTTGATCACATTGTGAAACAAATCGACGTGCATCGATATGGGGTAGGGTACTATTCTTGTGCAAAGTTTGAAAGAAATTGACCAGGGCATGTCTGAGATATCTGCGTGAACGGACGCACGGACGGATGGACGGACATGACCCAATCTATAAGTCCCCCCCGGACTTTGTCTGTGGGGACTAATTAAAATGAGTTCAGATTGAAAGTCATTTGTCAATGATACAAATGTATGGTACACATACACAGGCTTTGTTGGCATGTTGAATACTGGACAATTCAACATACTGTGGGAAGTAGAACAAGAACGCAGTTGTATAAACTGAACAAAATTGTTGTTAAATAATCAAAGATAATACAGTTACTGCCCTGCTACTGTAGTGTGTCTGTCATTGCATGCAAGCTGTGACAGAGGTAGCTGTGACTCTGATGTAGATGAAAAGAGTTTGGGCCATTTGATGCTCATGACAGTTAAACTATCCTTCCATGTCTTGCTCTCTGGCCCGTCATTCTCAAGATCAGGCCGGAGAGCAATGCATGGAAGACCATTACACTTATCAATAGACAATTGCCAACAGTGACAATATAGGTGTATCACTGTTCACAAAAAATGTTGACTATGGTACACAAAAAGAGTGCATCTCCTTGAATGTAATGGTACATTTTACTTCTATTTCTACATGTATATAGCTACCTATATTTGTCATTTTACAATGAATAAATTGTCCACTTATAGTGAAACAATGATGTGAATGATCAGTAGGTATGTTACACTTACTTGTTTCACTATTGTTTTATGTACCAACACCATTGTTTGCTAGTTAATTTCTTTCAAAAATCATGTTTAAATGCTTAGCCTGAGTATTAATATGCAGCAGTCCTATACAATATAATGACATTTTGATATATGATATGCAACTGACAGCAATATAAGTGTACATTATACACATGTATATTGATTTGATAGGTTGAATAATGAATATTTCAACATGATAAGTGAATATTTCAACATGATAAGATGTAAAACAAGAGATTGGAGTTAATAAAAAAAGCAAAAATACTGAAAAGTACCAAAATTCTACGTTTGTAATATTGTTTGCGCAAGGGTGTATGATCAGAAAAATTGTAGCTATTGTTATACTTTCGCAGTAGGGATTTTTGAAATCCAGTATATTAGAATAATCAAATGTTAATAAAAAAATTGGGTCACCAATCTCACTTGCTTGATTTCTACAATGGTATGATAAAAAGTTACTGTTTTTCACAGAAATCACTTGAAATCAATACATAAAACCATTCATTTCAAGTTTATGCAATGAATGAAATGTTCACATTCTCATCGTACAATGATATAAAAGTAAGATTTTGAACAGTAAAGATTCTTGTTGAAGGTAGTATATGTGCCTCGAAAGTGAAAGACCATTACTTTTGCTCAAACTTTCCTCAATGAAACTTTCAACCATTCTCTTATTAAATCAAGAATAAAAATCGGAGGTCACCATGCAAATCTTGGTACTAGAGAAACAAATAACCCAAAATCTACCGATATCTAAAATTCAAAATGGCCGCCGTCCCTTTGTTAACTCTATAGAGAAAAATAAAATTTTCGAATTTCGAAAAAATAAGCTGTTGAATAGTTTTCTTGCATCCAGAGCTTTAAAATGAACACCACAAGTGGTATCTCAGAAAAGAATTGTGAAAGTTTGAGTCTGAATAGCTATCCCTGAGGCACGTTCTACCTTAAATCAAAGAAAATGGAATTATTCATTGTTCACCAAAGTTTCCATCATTAAACCAAAATGGAATTTTTAACCTCCCAGTATTATTAATTTTGTAAAACTTTTATGAAAGTCATCTAGGTCATTATATCTTGTACATTTCATAAAAAATGCTTCGGTAGGTCATCATGCTCTGTTTTTCAGTATTTGGCAAAGTGTAGGCAGGAATTCAAAATTTGCATTCTCTCCCATGGTCGTCTTTTTGGGTGCTCTTCAGCAGGTTCCATTGAGCCGACCAAATTTGGATTAACTCAAGTCAGCTTAGACTGATTAATCCAAAAGTCCAGTGATGCATATTAAAAAATAAATCAATTTAAGAACTTGCCTAAGGAATGTGGCACAAACTGCTGACAACTTTCTATACTTGCCACAGAACATTTATGTGTGCACGCCGAAAAAGGTAGTGGCGGACATCTTCAAGCAGAACTTTTTCATGTATTTATTCACCATGGGGGATTTGAATACTATCGTGTTCATTGTTGGCAATGAGAAAAAAATGATGTTTCTTACCAAGTATAAACAAGAGTTAGAGAATGGATTTAGGTCACTGTTGAGTACTCTGTGATAACGATACCAAATGTCAACACCTTTCACATGTCCAAGCCTTGTGAAGCAGCTTGTTGGCAATATTGAGTCATAGAGAAGGATCTGGAGGATTGGGGGGGGGGGATATTCAAAGAAGCTGCCTCAGAAAAATTATTGAGCCAAGGATGGTAGAATAATGAAAAAGATTGTAAGCAGACAGTTATGACCTCAGTGTTGTTTAGGTTGCATTCACAAATAATGGTGAGGGGAGGTGGGGGAGGTTTGGAGGAATCACGATTGAAATCTTATTTTTTGAGATCCCTCCTCAATACCCTCAATAAATTTCGAATCCCCCCATCTTTATGATCAAAACTTTTCAATTTCCCCCTTAACTATCATATAGCAATATTAGCATATTTTATAAGGGATATATGCACTGAAAAAATAAACATGTATTTATTGCTATTTTCTATAGATGAACTGATTGCAGATTAAAAGCGATACAATTATTTTGAAAACATATAGAGAAAATAACTGTTCACAATTCAACAACAATTCTGCATGTGTCACTGTGATTGTTATAGAATTATATTTCAGTCACAGGGCTATGCACAAGGAGTGAGCTGAGTACCAGTAGTTCTGGTATTCTTGGCAAACTGCCAGTACAAGTACACATCATTACCACAACATGTTGTTTGTGAGTGCATGTGTACGTTTACTCACTGATAGGTCTTTGCCAGATCTGTTAAGAATTCATACCAGTATCGTATAGCAGTTCACAAATACTTGCCCCATTGTAGCAGCATATTACTATGACTACAGGGGTCAAAGGTTGCTGGTGATATCACCTGCTCATTAATGTCTTCTTGTAGCAGCATGAATGTCAGTCCAACTCTAATATTTTAAGAATATCAAGTGTACTCCCTTACTTCTAAGGATTATTTGCATTTACACCTGTAAAAATTCAGAACATAATGTTTTCGAATGCAAAGTAAGTGAAGACGTGTGTTCATTTGTTCACTATCATGATATTTTGAAATATAAATTCCAAAACAAATAGATGGAAAATAGATGAATTCAGAAATCAATGCAATGTTTTGTCTTGGGTATTTGGCAGTTTAATAATTTAGCAGGAAACACTTCATCCATTACATACCCATTGTAAGTAAAATTGAAATAAACCTTTATCAAATCACTTTCTTTTTCAAGCAGGTGGAAAGAAAATCTATGACTAGATTTGTGTTCTCCCTGAAGTTTTCCTCATGTGGTCTGAATGAAAGTTTTAGGATAGAGCAGTCCTTACAGGGTTGCTTCATTATCTGTCATGCCTGTTTATTTTTCTGAGTCAAATTTATACAGGACCAAACTCTACTCCAATGTCCTGGGCTCTTTCTGTAATACCGCCCTCTATGTTGACTTTTGAGTAACAAACTAAACAGCACTGCCCTCTCACAGGTTTGAGAGTTAGCTGAAATGTCAACTGCAAATGCATGGAGTGTCACTACTTCCATGATGTCGATTGATTAGCTGATTAATACTTGCAAAACTGTAAATTTTTTCATCTAAAATGGCTTGTTATTAGGTACCAGTACATGTACAGGAGTCACTTCTGTGGTCATCAAAAACTATGCGGCGTGCGTCAACAATTTGATGAGCCTTCATTGGTTGATAAGTGTCACATGACTGACCATTTACCACAGGTCATTAACATTAAAATTCTTAAAATCAGACACTGGCAAGTACTAATTATCACAGATACTGGTGATGAATCATCAATGTTGAACCAACCATCATTCCATGCTTTGACTGCACAATTTCACAACCATTTCAAGGGATTGGTGACTGTGATATTCATTACCTTGAATCATAGCAATATCTGAAATAATTACTTGAGTCGGATCCACATTTTCCTTATTGCTGACCCAATCACAATTCTAATGTTGTCAGCTGGCTCTTTTGTCCATCAAACCTTGATCCATACTTCATCACCAGGCATCTGAGGTAATCACGATCACTACAACAAGTTCAATTTGTTTCTATTCAAAAATAGAATACAGGAATTATATAACAAGCACAATACACAACACAAATTTTATTTGGTTAAAAGTCAAAATAATACCTGATATTCAGCCTATAGATGCATTTTAGTTAAGAGCTGGTAAACTTACCAAGGCACTGTGTCCTTTTTGACATTTTCTTAAAATTTATTAAAATAAGTCCTAAATGAAGATGCTCTTTTGATCTTCAGGGAATACAAAGAAATGGGGTGCAGGGGGCTTGGCTTGTTCTTATTACATGCCTCGTGTATCGAACATCGTGCGCTCCATAGGATTCAATGGTAACTCGTTGATGTCGTCGCAAGCCGCATAGTCATCATTTGACTGAAAGTGAACCGGAACTATTTTCAACTTGAAAACTTTTGGATGTAAAAATGTTGAAATTTCATGTTTTGAAAAGGAAATCCTGTTTTTGGAAAATTTTGCAAGAAAAACAAGATAAACCGCATAACAGTAGTTTAAATATATCATTGTGCCATTCAATGATAAAAATCGTTCCATTTTTAATGGAGTTCGTCTAAGATGGAAATAAAGCATTTGATTATCATTTGCCAATAAACCTAAATATTTTGAGTGAAAATTGTGTAAGAGAGGCATGTAACAAAAACATTATAGCCCAAAAAAGGGACTATGTACCCTCGGGGCAGGAGACCATTTGCCCTCCTTACGTCGGGCAAATGGTCACCTACCCTCGGGCACATAGTACCGTGTTTGGGCTATAATATATAATATTTTGCAGTACACTGATTTGCATAGACAACATGCTGCACAGCTTATACAACATATGCTACACCATTCCCCCTCTACTGCATGTACTAGCTGTCTATGCTGATACCAAGTGGACTGGTGATGTATTGAGGTTTGGAGATAAACAATCAATGTACAAGACATTGGGTAAAGCACCTGTAAACACAATGCAATACTGGCATTGTAACGTCACCCCAAAACAATTCCATAGTGACTAGTAGTCAAGAAGGTATTCAAATGTTTCTGGGAATATCTCACCTGTTCAGAAACCCTTTATCAAATGGCAATCTCAAATGTATTGACTATCATTGTTTGAGAATGATAGCTATCAAAGTATGTTGGGCTTTCACAATGACTTTGGTGACACACATTATTCTGTTAGTGATTCTCATTTGGTAGTTTTGTACGGACATATGTACATGTACTGGTATTCGGGGTTGTAGCTGGTGCCACATGACTTCACAATGTGGAAAGTTTCTTCTGAGTGGTTGTGTATGCATGTAAAAATCCCCTTCCAGATCCTCAGATCCTTTATCCCACAGACAATTATTCTAGTGGTCGTTGTTAATCAGTATTTTGGTATTAAATCGGTACATGTGTTGCTATTTGGCGTCCCTGTGGTACCAAATTACTGCAACTTCAAAATGTATGTGAAAATTTCCCTCCGAGAGATATGAAGTACATAACCCTTTGACAGACTACATGCTTCTTGAAAGACATATAAATATGAAATCACAATACACGAAGTTATCAGACTCACCTCATAATGTCAATAATTTATTCCATTGCATTAATGGATCTACTTCTGGCATTAATCCAATTCCCTCTGATACACCTGGCAACATTACTTGTCAACTTTTCCTATTTTCATGCAGGGTGATATTGATGGCTGGCAGATAATTTATACTGTTTATACAATTATGATTAAATTTAGATATGGCCCAACGTTGAATTGAATGTTTGAATACACACTGTTATGGCAAGTCTCTCACATCAAGGTATCAAAAGATTAATATCCCTTACCTTTTCACCATGGTTTGACCCAATCCTGTGATTTTCCACGGAAAAGTTGGACCTCTGCACAGAGAAATGGGGTGAAAAGTTTGAAGGGCCAGTAATGCTAACTTTTGTGACTTTTGATGATTTTTCACTATTTTTGGCTGAACCATAATTTCTTCCACTACTTTCCAGACCATGTTGATATACACAGTATTCAGCTTGTCACCTGTACATGTGTAAACTGCATTGTTATTATTGACAAGTGAATTCCAGTCAGGATTACAATTAGATATTATTCCCTAATATTTTTCTTCGTTAAGCGAAGGAAAATACGAGTGACGTAATGACCGTGTCACCACGAGTCGAAGACGAGTGGTGACACGGTCATTACGTCACGAGTATTTTCCGAGCTGAACGAAGAAAAATATTAGGGAATAATATACTTATCACATGCACAAGCCAAGAATTCGTTATTTTTTGCAAAATAAAATAAGTTTTCCATGACGATTCCGCGTTTAAACTTTTGAACTACTTTAGGAATAAATATCAGTACGCCGTGCACAAGTTGTCGATCATTTCCAGTCGTCCGTCGTGTACATTAGCGCTCACGTTCGTTCGTGTGTGGAGCAAATGACAGCTCTCGGTCTACACGTAGGCTACCTTCCGAAAAGTTATACTCTATTTCAAAGATAGCATAGTCCTAGAAATTTATCACAGACGAAGATACGCTATTTTTCGGGAACAAATATCGACTGAATCTCGACGGCGCGAACACTGTAAACGTCGCGCCCCTGACCCTGTTTGCAATGCGTACGGAACCCACGGTATACGCGACCAGCTTCGAGTTCGTTGTTTCCGCAAATTATTCACGTAATTCCTCCGGAATATACAGGCGGTACCAGTGTGCGAAATTAAGAGAAAATAGCTTCAGGTCATAAGGACCGGCACCAAGCCAAAGCTTCAGGTCCTTACAGAAAACTGCCGGTCCTCAATAAATGCAGTTGTTAACGACCATTAAAGTCAACTTATCCACCAATACTATGCTTTTGAATGTTGTAATATTTAATTTTTCATGTCCTTATATCAATAGAGTCAGCAAGTATTCACTCCAAATGACTATTGTTCACATAAATTGCAGAATAGTGTAGGTGAATGATCATGAAATATTCATCTACATGATCTGGAATCTGACAGGATCTGTCATGCGCACACATTTATCAATGTTTTCCACCAAGGGGGGGGGGGGACTATGGGACTAACAGGAGAATTTGACATTTTTTCTAGCCATGTCAAATCCCCCACTCTCGGACTATAAAACGATATCAAACACCCAGGGGCCGGGGAATACAGGCTCATTCACTGGCTACATGTGGATGATGTGAAAGCGAGAAAGTTTGTCTCTCATGACTTTCTATGGGGAATGTTGTTCTCTACATTGCTGTGTACAATTGTACACTACACCAGGGCATGTGATATTGTGATTTGAAAATGGTTGGCGAGCTGAAAATCACTTCTGAAATAAACCAACGCAGGTGGTAGAAGAGTGAGTGAATAACTTAGTACACTGAAAACAGTCATGAGTAAGGGGAGTGTATGAAGAAATTTTTAATAATGCAAACATTGATCACTACGACTTGTTTATTGTAATGTAAAACAGAAGGGAGAAAATACCTGGTATGTATTTTGATATGACGTATGGATTACTTTCAATTTTTTTTCAAAAAATAAATATGCTTAAATATGACCTCTGTTGCATTCATGAAGAAACAGATGAAGTTATACTTTCAATTAAAAGGACAAGTATTGTAACTTTTTCTCAATTATAGAAATTGCAGACAACATGAATGGCACACGTCGCCACTCGCGGAAATGAATGCATATTTTCGGATCGAAAAGTTTTGCCTTAGCGATTGCTGGGTCTCATCGCCCTTTGAAAGCTTAAAGTTATTAAAATGACTCTGAAAAGTTTGACAGACACTCGATACTGCTGAAAACCATCGACACGATCAGTTAATGATACCGTAAAATCTGAAAAGACGTAATTTTTTGCAACATTTAGGCCTATACAGTCCAGGATGACGGTGAGTTTTGCCTGCCTGTCGTAAAACGGTATACATCGAAACATTTGAAGCCCTACTCTCGGCCTCTGAGGGTATACACGACGGATCGTGCAACTCGACAAAACTGTTAATGATAAGGCGCTCTGTTTTATAAAATGTACACTTGTTATCACGATATATCGTGGTAACAGTCGGCCTTGTGAACTTTGGTTAAAGACCAACGAGCAAGCAAGATGTTCTAGCGGTCCACAAACAAACGCAGCGAAACGTGAACTTGCCTGTCGACTGCAGGTAGCACAATTAGGCTGTCGTGTAACATCTAGTCCTTGTATCGGGCGTAGTTCAAAACCATAGATGTAAAAAATACCTCCATGTTCAAAACCAAATATGTTTATTTTAGTCAACAGCACTGTTCTCGTAGTAGGTTTTTGTCTTAAACTCTTCTATGAACCGCTTATGTTTTGAGCGCTTCAATGGAAAAGCGAGGAAAATGGAGTCAGTTCGATAAAATTAAGGGCTGTATTATGTACATTTGTGTACATGTAAATTCCGAACACTTAAAGTGTGGAACTAGTGAAGTGATACTGTGTGTTGTTATCATATATGACACAGATATGTTACTATTACCAGGGTTACACTCAATAGACGAGTATTATTATAATATTGTGTCACATTGTTGCACCAAAATCAATCCATTCCATTGCTAGAATCTGCATGCACGGACGTAATTCATCCTGATCTGAATGTAATCAGCTTCACCGTGCTATGCGCGTCGATCGGAGGGATTACTCTTTGTAAATGTAAAGTCGCAAGACAAAAAAATTACTATGTTGCGACATTGTCAACCTCCCCGGTCTGGCGTACCATAGAGATCGAATTCCCTACTACCAGGACACGAAGTGCGATCAATATGCCCTGTTGCCCCGCACTCCCACAGTGGAAAACATTGATAGGTGCATGACGTTCAAGTCTGAATCACATGATTCAGAGTCAGTTATCATCTGCATCTGTTACATCTGTTACAGGTCTTGGTGGAGAAATTTCCATCATTTATTCCAAATTCCAGTCGGTCATAAGGACCGACATGTTGCTAAAAACTTTCGGCCCGACGAGAAATCTGTCGGTCTCGGACCGTCGGACCGACGTTAATTTCGCACACTGGGCGGTACACTCTTGT
Source organism: Ptychodera flava (assembly GCA_001465055.1). Taxonomy (NCBI): domain Eukaryota; kingdom Metazoa; phylum Hemichordata; class Enteropneusta; family Ptychoderidae; genus Ptychodera; species Ptychodera flava. Next base: position 115,699 of record LD346117.1, on the reverse strand, counting down.
GTTTACATTGTTCGGATTAGTAATGTCGTAGTCTGTGAAAATATCGATTTCATTACATGACTTTTGATCGTGGGAGAAACATCGGCCACCATGTTGTTTGTTTACATATTTACGAGCACACCGAAGATCGACAAAAAAAGGTCCGACGCACCAAAATTGATGACATAGACGCGGGTTGTCGTGACGTAGAACGACCAGAGAATAAATCCCGTATTTTTTGTTCGGAGACGACAAACTTGGCTTGTGCATGTGATAATTCAAATGTAAACAATAAAAGTGCATTTTACACATTAGACGTTATGTTGACAAGCTGAATAGAGTGTACTTCAAAACTTTTTGGGGAGATAATAAGAACTCGAAATTGATATCAATATATAAAAAGAATGAAAAATTCATCAAAAGTTAGCATTACTGGCCCTTAAAGACTACCATTAGTATACACCTCAAGAACAGATATTCTGAATCTGAAATTTTGTACAATACTTTTCTTGGCTACTAGTTGCATGGACTCATTCTGAAGTCTTTGGACTGAATTGATTTTTCACCCTTTCATTTTGTGAAAATCAAAACTAATTTTTCTATCTAGTGTAACACAGGAGTGGTGGCCATTTTGAATTTTAAGCGTTTTGATAAATTTTCATAATTTGTTTCTCCGGTACAAAAATTGGCATTGTGATCCCTGATTTTCCATTCTTGAAAGAGAATGGTTTATATATTTCTGAAAGCAAAGTTGAGCAAAAGTTATTTTTTTTCAATTGAGAGGCAAATACTACCCTCAGGGAGGAAAGTTGCAAAATTGTGCAAAATAATGATAAAAAAATAATGATAAGTTATAATAATAAGTTATTGTAGAAGACGGTAGTTCTCTTTTTGGAGGATGTGATGGCCCTGAAAAGGGCCGTTTGGTTTGTGTGTACAATATGTACACGGTATTGAATTTCAGGCTCACTTGAACCCAAATACATCTTCAAAGTCACATGCACCTTGGCGAGGGGTAAACATCTCCATTGCCTTCTTCAACTGTCCTCATGTCGGAAACTCTGACATCTTCAATGTCATCTATGGTGTTAAAGGTATCTCCCCATGGTGGACTTCCTGATCTTCATCCAGGATATCATCTCCCATGTCCTGATTTTCTGCCATGTAGCACTGGTTTTCAGCAATCTGTGTGAAATAAAATGTTACTGCGGGTTACCCTCCGTACTGCAAGTTTATTGATACTTAAATACAGTTCACATTGATTCTTGCAAATTAGTCCACAGACATTGTCACATACACCATGCTTCACATACACTGATCAATACCATTCCAGGTACATGCAACTCCACTTAACTAATGTTGTAACCTCAGGTTACAACATTAGTTAAGTGGAGCAACAGAATTGCTTGACACAAAACAAAACAAACCTTTGAAGATTTCAAAAATACCGGGCATGCAAAAACATAAAGTGGCTTCATGTCATTGGAGGTAAGAAGAACAAAAAAGTCATGAGTACCATGTTATTAAGGCCAAGGTCAAATTTCTTACAAAATAAAGTACCTCACTGTTCTAGGTATTTAATCCAAATCAACTCACAATTAATCTGTGTGTGAATGTGGGAAACGTGAATATCAATGTAATTTTCATCACAGACTTACATCCCAATCATTATAATTGTTGAACAAATAAAGTAACAAAACAGGTGAATCAAAGCAAATCAGAGATAAAATCTTGAAAATTATTGCATGGAATATCAATCAGATATTCGGAAATATTGTAAAAAGATGATAAACTTAGCATGAGGTAACCAAGTTAAAACATTACACTGTATCAGCAATGACACTCATGATGAGTAATACTTTTGTAAGAAATGAGTGCAAATAAATATCAACCATACTTGAACAATATAATTCAAACTCTTTTAGTGTGTGAGAGGACTGAAAGTGTGTGTGTGACTCGAGTGTGTGTAAAGTTACATGTAGGAGACAGAGCCAAAATGACACACAGGGATGATTAAAGGTATGGGTGAAAGGTATAGATGTAAAGACAGGCAGATAAATTATCATGTTGTTACAGAATGACATTATGCCAGTGAAGTGACAGAGAGAAAAGACATAAAACTCAGCAACATTGTGACCTGGTAGTTTGGGTAAATTTACAACTTTGATGAAAATTTAACATATTATTTCGATATAATGACAGAAGTTAAAACAATTTTATTAATTTGAGATAAAATCATTCAGTATGATCTCAAGCAGTAGAGAAGCAAATTTGTGGAAGGAATTAAAATTATCAATTCCTGCATACCTAATAATGCTAAAAAATTTTGAATATTCAAAAGAGAAGCAGGAATTAAGAAACAAACAAATATTAACCGTGGCCAATGCAATCTAATCACAACAATCACTACAGAAATGAACTTGAATATTTTCAACATTTCAGACAGAAACAATATCAAAGGTAATTTGAATTTAGATAGCTTTTCATGGGTTGAGATTATTTTGATGAGGAAATTAAAAATATCCAACAAAATCTCATTTTCCTATGGCCATCACAAATGGTTAAAATATTTCAAAATTACAAAAACCAATTTGTGCACACAAAATATTTTTACTGTTAGAGACAACTAGGCAAAGATCTGGACTTGGACTTTTGTTAAAACTTAAGTTTTAGTATCATTCACCAGTATGAAAATAAAAAATAAGGAAAGCAAGCTAAATATTGTTTGTGATGATTAAGAAAAAAAATCTGATAAGTACTGAGACAACAACAACAACAAAAAACAAATTATAATCAAGGAATGGCTAACACTGACACTGTGACACAAATCAAACTGCTAATTACTTTTAAATCACTGAAGGTGTATACATATTGTTATACGGAAATTGCTGAGTTCACCCTTTTGTTCGTTTTCTCTCACATAACAATATAGCATGTAGTTATCGTGAGCATATTAAAAAAAAACAACTGTATGGCTAACAAATAATCAACAAAACAAACAAACAACAAACAATATTTACAGCACTGATGACATTTGTAAATTTAGGGTCACCAATAATTTGAGACAGGTAAAAAAAGAAATGAAACAAAATCACATGGCAAACAAAACTAACCAAGTACACATGTAATACGTAAACACTACTGAAAGGATAATTTGATAAATTTTGACAAGAAACACAAAATACTGTGAACCAAACATGAGCAGAATAACAAACAATTTATTTTCATTTCAACAATGAACACAAACTCAGTGAGTGAAAAGGATTGTCTGGACAGAGTAAATTGAGTGAAATAGTTTTGGAAAACAAAAAATGAAACACAGAATAAAAAAATTTGGAAGAAAAAATTAAAAGCAGCATTTGCGAGGTAAAAAATAAACAAGGCACAAAATAAATGGACATATAAACACACTGTGTGTATCTGTGATTGGTATCAAAACATAGCAAAACAATTCACAACCTGGCAACTCAATCTGTACAACATGACCCAATCAGCAATACAATGACTTACCTTATGGATTAAAAATCACATTTCCATCAATAAAATGTAGATATGTTGCCATGGAAATGTGTGAGTTACATCAACATGTAGTTGTGATTAAGTTCAAAACACAACAAAACAATTTACAACCTTGTAACTCTCTGTAGATCATTAACTAACCAGCAATACAATGACTTACCTTATGGACTGAAAATCACATTTCCATCAATAAAATACAATTGCGTTGCCATGGAAACACGTGAGTTATATAGCAATGTAAAGAAGTTGTTCCTTTAAATGTTCCATGTGTTTGTGTAAACAAAAGAAGTTTGCATTCAGTCAAAATTTGTGACATCAGAAAATGTTTGACTTCATAGAAATTGTAGTTTGCAAATTGACCTTTGACCTTTGTTTACGTTTTCGTTTTCCTACTAGGCTATCCTGTCAAGGAAAGTGTTCTGGAAGTGTTTGGGAAAGGATCAATGCCGGGACAACTTAATGACGCCGTGGGAATATACATCAAGAACAACGGTCAATGGGTTATATGTGATTGGGGGAATCATAGAGTTCAGGTTATTGATCCAATCAAACTCTGCTGTGATCTCATCTTACAATTCCATGCATTCCCAAAGTCATTTATTCCGGTGGATGTCACAGTGGATGAAGACAATGACCAATACTTTATGAGTGATGAAGGGAATGGTCAAGTTGTGGTGAGTTCTGGACAAAGCAAGATTTTAAACTGTTTTGGACGCAAAGAAGGCATTGATCCAACCGGTATCTGCTTGAGTCCTGATGGTTTTCTATTCATTGGTGACTGGAAAGGATATGTGAGAAAATATAATAAATCTGGTGAACACATTGCAAGAACTGAAAAAGGACAAGTCAGATATCCCTATGATTGTGAATAAGAAATGGATTTTTGTATCAGATCCTGGCAGGGAATGTGTTCATGTTTTGAATCACCAGATGCAAAGTATAAGAGACATTGGCAAGGGACACTTAGAGTATCCATGGGGTTTGTGTTTTGATCACCAACAAGATGGCATATATGTTTGTGATTTCAGTGGGCATAGAGTGGTTCACTTCAATTGTGATGGTGAATTTCTCAGCTATAAAGGTCAAGGTCAGTTAGAGGGACCCCGTTACATTGCACTGTGTAAGGATAATCCATACAGATTAGTTGTAACACAGCAATACTGTATTAAACTACTGTACATATAAGCAGACATGACACCACATCATGTCAACTCTGCAGGGATATCTCTAGTGAAAATCTACAAGTTTTCTGACAAATTTTACACAACTCATTGCAACTGCCAGGCTGTGAATTTTTATATTTGAAGATAATTTGCATATTTTGCATATTTAATTACTAATTTTTGGATCAAACGTACAGTTCTCACAGCAATGTATAATTTTGGACAGACCATTTCATCTGACGTCCACAATTTAGTAATTTCTTTTGAACATTTTAAGTTGTCTAACAGCAGCCTGTTGCAATTTTTTGTGAAATATTTGTCAGAATATTTTTTTTGACTTTCACAGATGTGTGCATGAGTGTACAGAAACATACACAGAAGCAGACATGACAATATAACATGTCAAGTCTGCAGGTATATTTCTGGTGAAAATCTACAAC
>LD346117.1:64643-85046 GCA_001465055.1 Ptychodera flava | reverse complement strand
GTTGTGTACTTCATTCTGATTTGAGGAGAAGATGAATAAATTCAGTCTTCTAATCTGAGTTTCTCTGTACAGAAACATATCTTCATGGTCTAACCCATACAAGAATTGTTTTATGTTACCATTTTTGTATCTTTTTTTTCTCCCAATCCTGTAATGATCTATATATATGGACATGCTCATTGTTCGAAATAAAGAATTAATAAATAAAGAATTAATAAAATAAATAAATAAATTACACTGAATTCCATTCCTCATTTAATACAATTTATACGGTACATATGTTGGGCTGTATCATATTTTGCAGTGGGCGAGTCAAACGCCAACTGATAAAACTGTATGCATTTGGGCATCAATGCAGAATATGGTTTAAATAGTTTGGGATTTGTAAGCATCAATTATGAATAATTTATCTCCTAAACAAACATTACACCTCTAAGATATGCCTGAGTAGATGTATTAGTTCAACTGGATGGGATTGACAAAGGTGTACTGAATGGCTTCTTATTTTATGAGATACCAAGCTGAACTAGAAAGCATTTGCAAGCAGAAAGCTAAGTTCCAGAGACCAGAGCAGCGGAAGAAACAAAAGAATGTGTGACAAAGATAGGTGCAGAATGAAAGAGTGCTTGGGATTTTAATATTCAAGCACGTACCTATAGTTAGGGCTGATAGCAGTAAACACCATAATACAACTAAAAGCAAGGCAGTCCGGGGAATTACAGTACACAGATTACAAATGCCAACATGTACGGTAAAAACGCAACAGATACATACGGGGGCGACAACGCACGGGAATGTATATCAGACGACATTCTCGCGAGCCAGAGCAAAAATTTTCACTCCGCTGACCTACGCAAAAATCAATTGCTTGACGGGTAGCGCTGAGTTGTTGCCGTAAAGAGGCACGTGGTTTACGACGATGATCAGATGAGAGGAAACATCGGACCTAGGCCGTTGAAATTGAAAATCGAGGCCACATGCATTTTCATTTGATTAAAAGCACAGACTAAAACAATTTTCATCGCTATGTCGCTGTTTTCACAAGATACTGACCGTTTGATCTTGGAAAGTTGAGTTGCTTTTAGGCAGATCGTCCATGTAGCCGACACGAACACGAAGTGTCTGTTACCGGCAGCTGCCAATGCTTTTACGTGCAGCCAACGCATATCGCATGCCGGTGCGGTGACAGACAGTTCACTATGAATGCCTAGCTCTGCATGGCAGGGCTGTGTGTTTATACCGGCGTTAAACGGCCTCCCACCACTGCCCCGCAGACTGATATAGGAAAAACTGCTGGTGGCTCCTCAGAAATATGGCGGGCAGTTTCTCCGCCAAAACAGCCGATTTTGAGTCCAAATTTTGCATTGATCTTCGTTTTCGAGCACACCCACCTCGCCTAGGTACACGATGTGCCCAGCTGCGCTTGTAAACTTACGAAAAGCCTACTTTTCTCTCTCTATGCGAGCGAAGCGATCGTATCCGCCGCCATTGTTAATGTAATTCAACCCATGAGCATTCGGGCGAACCAGTATAGCGCCACGTACGGCGAGTATTTAGAGGAAAATAAAATCAAAAAGCAACAAAAAACAAAGTGAAAGAAAGCTAGAATTATTAATAGCTGAACGCAATATGATAGTTGAGCAATGCACAATAACAAATAAATAAATAAATAAACAAACAAGAAATGCCCGTAAAACTCTAACCGACGTCATAAGCTTGTCGCAATGCATTCTGGGTAATTAAGGTAAAATTTGTGTATAGCATGTTCTATGGTAGTAATACCGGAAATAGAGAAAGAAAGAAAGAAAGAAAGAAAGAAAGAAAGAAAGAAAGAAGGAAAGTGAGCAAAAACTAACAGTTCCAGAGCTGGTCTCTGGAACTAAATATATTGTGCCAATGTTTTTCTATACTACATGTATAGTATCCCTACAGGCTTTGTTATTGCAGGATTACTGTATTGTCTTTTCCACATAGTGTTAGTAGTCCTTGTACTGCCCCGTAACGCTTGACAGTTATGTCACCTTTTGTGTCACTAGTCTTGTAAATAACACCCTTCAAGTGACAGGTCCCTTGACATGGACAAGTTTTAAAGTTTTTTGGGCTATCCCTGGGATAGCCTTTGTTTTAGTCTCTAAGAGGATTATGGAGATGAGATAGCCTTTTGTTTTCCATTGAAATTGTAATCTTGTGGGTATAAATTTTCTGATGAGACAATCTGGCGCCAAACGCAGGCCTTTAACCTGACATTTGACAGCCCTGTTGTGCATGATTGTCCTACGGTTTGTCTGTTCTTTTGGCCTAACCAACTGTAGTAAAGTAACAGCTCTAGTAGTTTGATTATTTTAATATTTTAAAAGCAGTAATGTACCCCTTCGCTTATATTATAGTATTGGCAATGACAGTGACTTTATGCCGGGGGGTGGGGTGGGGATGGGGTGTAGAAAACATGTGAGGCCACAATGCTAGATACATGTCATTGAATGTACATAATCTAATCAGTAATGATCAGGGATGTAGCAAATAGCCGGCAGCTGGCAAAAACAACCGGCTGTACGCTAAAATTTGCCGGCTGTGAAAATTAAGTTTTAGCTAAAAATCACGAAATTTTGCACAAACTCAATGTGCACATACACTACCGGTACTTGTAACCGCCTGTGATTTTATTTTTGCCACCTGTAACCAAAATGTTCAAATGTTCACACCCCTGAATAATTGGAGGGGTGGTGGGGGTCGACATTAAAAAATTCAGTTGCATTGGCAAAGCTATAGTATAATAATTTATACATGTATATTGCCCTACAATTGCTCTCTGATAGTTAATGTTCATTTAAATTATACAAACCGTCAAATTACATGCATTCTGACATGATCTAATTGATTGTGGTGGAAGGACTGTGTTGAAAGTACAGAGTTGAATGGGTGACAAATTCACTAACAATTCCAAACTGGTTCGCGTACATGTTATACTGACTCCTTGCTTGAAAACAAAACACCTTACACCAGGTGACCAGATTACACAATTACATACTACACACAGTGTTTTTTTAAAGGACTGGCAACGTACAAGTTTGCAGTGAATGTGTTTTGTACTGTCATACCATTTTTACATCCCCTCAGAGAATATACTGTATAGATTATGTCATTTTCTTCAGAAACACTCAGCCAACAGCCCAAGCTTCTGAGTGTACGTACCGGTATGTACGACCTACATGCACCGTACAGATGTGCATTTTACAACATGTGTGAAAGCTGGTGGAAATGTTTGAAGTACTGCCTATGCAGGAATTAGCTTTAGCTGGAACATGGCAGCAAACGTAGCATACAGACCCTACACTGCTGGAACCATAGAAGTATTTTAGACGGATATCTATTACCTCCATGCCGGAACATACAAGATTCAGTTGACGTCACTGGTATCTATAAAGACCACGTCACTCCTCACTGCATTGAATGTACACAATACATCTCCTGAACAGCTATTGTTATCACACTACAAAGGAATGCTCAACTGCCCGAAGAAAAGTGGCAATTTCCCTTTTTCCTTGTGAAATATTCCGATCATTCCCACAGGCCACAGATATCCCAGAAATATAGCAAATATTCTTAACTTTGACCATGCAAGTCTTGAAGTAGTTAGAATTTGTCATGATTTACTGAATATCGACAGCGACAGTAACTCAGAATAGATCTTGATGATATTAGCTTCTACACTATAAAGCCACAGTCCTGAATCTCTGGTTCTTGCATTAGTGTTTGATGAGACACATTGACTATTTATGTGTTCTAGCTATTTGTTTGCCTTGGAAAGTCCATTCCGTTAACCCTTTGAGTGCTGTAAATTTTCCCGCCAAAATTTTAGCGCAACATTTGAACAATTTGTATGAATTTTTCTGTAAATTTTTTGATAAATTTTTACCAAGCAGACATCACATTTCAGTTGCTACTACAGTTTTTCATCCAAATTTTGGCAAAAATCTGAAAAAATTGACTGGGGTACATTTTATAAAGCCAACAAAATTGACTTTTGCACTAAAAGGGTTAAACAGTTCGTTCAGGCATAAAAGCTGATATAAAACTGCTTCTCATCAGAAATTTCTAGTTGAAAATCTTACTTCATATAAAAGCCTCTGGTGGAGGGGTTGTGCATCACACAACACAACGAACCAAGCACTGTCGAAAAATAGCAACATGTGTTCAGGATATAATCCTCCATAATTCTTGACATATGCTACAGGCATTAAAGTGTTTGTATGCGGGTCTGACTTGACAGTTTCACTGCATTCCAATTGCACAAAGCTGAGATGCTTGCTTCATGAAGAACGCCATGTGAATCGCGATGAATAAAGTACGGCATATCTGCTTTCACTTTGCCAATACTCATGTGTTCATGCCATGCAAACGGTGAGTTTCAACTGAAAATATCAATTAACTAGCTTCCAAATAATCCTATACATCATCAGACTACTGTCAATATTACATGAATAAGCACAGACCAACTCATGAACATGTAAAGAAATTCCTGCAATTTCTGAAGCCCTTCTGTCCTGAGGGGATGTAGAAAATAGCCAGCTGACATCAAAGACATTCGGCTATCAGCTAAAATTTGCTGGGAATGTGAAAACAGTAGTTTTGTCAAAAATGCATATTTCACATGCATTAAATGACCCCTCACGCCACTTGTTACCACTTAAATCATTGTATACTGTTATTTTTGCCACCTGTGACCATATTTTCTACATCCTTATCCTGTTTGATATGGAACATGTGCAAAATGCGATGTGAAGGATAGATACATGTATAGAGTAGTGTAGATGTACTGTACACCGTGTCAATGACAGTACAGAAATCATCAGATAAGACGCAGCAATAACGGTGAATCATAGTCCACCTAAATATGTGTACATCTTCATCTATGACCTTTAACCCTTTTAATACCATAGTCCGACCTAATCGAATTGTTTTCTATAACATATAGAAATGACGTCATAAAGCAGTTCTAGTACTATATATTCCACTTTCACCAAAACATTCAGATACAAACACACACAATACTAGATACACTCCGTGGTACACACTCAGCAGGTGGCACAGCAAACGATATTCTCATCATTTAAAATGTTTGTTTGCAGGTACAATTTAAGTCACTGAGTGATCCAGATCGTGTTGTTTCAGGAGAAGTAACTTGCCTTATGTCTCACAATATTCCCTCTTAGGTTTTGAGTGGGTGAGCAAATTGGGCTTTGGTGCCTGAAGAACATAGCGGTCAAAGGGGCAGCCATGCTGTGTCTTCTCAGTATACGCTAATTTATCGAGTTATCTAAATTGGTCGCGTAATCACAGTGTTTCCTGAATGTATATATGCGTACAATTTCTTGGTAGCAATAAGTGCCAAGTATTGATATCTACTCTAGTAGCCTCGACCTTTCAAAGTAATATTGCTTCATTCCCTCAATATTCAGAGTCAAAGACGTTGGAATAAGAATGTTCATCTCACTCAGTTCTTTGTATCCGAAAATCTGACGATTAATCTACTTCCTAAAACCATGGAAGTAAACCGTCCATGCAAAAACATACATGCTTTTCCCCTCATCTGTACAGTCAGTGACGTATCATAATTCTAACAGGCGAATTTTGGAAATATATAAAAACAATATATTGATATCAATAAAAAGTGTATAGATTATAGTTTACACATCTCCTTAATAGAACGAATGTCGCCAATGTATAGGCCTACTGGTGAAAGGCAAGACCTTTCAAATATGCTGTCTTAAGAAAATTATACTATTAAAAATAAATACGGATAATATATTCAGAGCATGAATTGTAAGACAAAATAAGTGTCACGATATCAAATGATTACTATAAACCTCATAATAACAAGGGCAATATACTGACAATAGACATAATGCTTACGTGGTGGGATGATATATATATATATATATATATATATATATATATATATATATATATATATATATATATATATATATTTAAAATTTTCATTTATTTCACGTTATTAAAATATGCATATTAATTGCTTCCTGTAATGGAAAAGATAGTTTTACAGGTACTTGTTGACGCATTTGTATATCTTGCATAATTTCGTATGTTCCAAACAGGTATAAGTTTTTTAAACATCGAACCACTCAAGAACTATGATTTGGAATAAGTTTAGACGACATTATGCATAATTCATATGAACATGAAACAATTAACAGAAAGCATCGTATTAAATTTTCAAAGACTGACAAGTTTCCCTTTTAGGCAGTGCGCCAATTTAAGTAAAAGCAAACCATTATTTATCTCACCGAAATACCCCCCCCCCCTTACCCAATTTTTCTGCGTGGTGATAATATAATTTTTAAAGCTACTGGATCAGGTCCACTGCAGTCTAACACTGAAAGCTTAAAAAATCCAACTTTGAGACGGGGAATGTTTATTACGATGTCAGATGGCTTATAATATATTCTCACTCTGAGCTTGGTTTTTAAAATCTGGTTGTGTCATCTCATAGGACCTTTAATGAAAGACTGTAAAATCGCGCCCTCACTCATAACACAACGTTGGAGATATCAATTGGCGTTTCATTGCTGTTGTCGCAACGAAACAAAAAAGTTAATGATTAACATGTATCACGCGATAAGCAGAGCAAATTCCTAGTGTCCGCCCTACAGACGTCCAAACCAACCTATTGGGTAGAATAGTTCAGGAGAAATTCTACTCGGGCAGTGTGCTCTATTCATCGTTCTATCTTAACTTTTTGACCAGACCGGTAATTAGTCTTTGGTGTATTTAAGCACTGAAATCAAGAACACAAGAAGGAGGAGCGACGAGTTGTCGCCACCAGCCTGCATTGCAGGTAAGGTGTAAGCTATTTTCATCACATTGGAACTTCCGTAAATTATCCTATGGAGTGTCAGAGAGTTTTTATATTGTTTTGCGGAAAGCAACATTTAAAAACGTCAAAAAGACGCTTTTAACGAACGATAACGCTTAGACTGCCTGGGTGTGAAGGTTCCTCAAACCTTTGTTGTAATGACTTGCGCTGCACTGAGTAAGTAAGAGCAAGTAAGTGAAACAAAATTATAATACATTATATACTGATATATTTACAAGTTTAAAACAAATAAAAGGCGCCACTAATATTTTATAAAAAGAACACCTATTCATTAATGATTAAACTGAGATCATATTTGACAAATTTAATTGTCGATTATTTTTTTCGGTTTAAGAAAATTCAACAGTTTTTTACGATAGTCCTGAGGATATTTTTTTTCTCAAAATTATAGTATGCAGAGTTCACATTTCGAAATAGGAAAAATTTACTCTGTAGCCCGTCCATCCATATTATGAACTTGTTATTTGCTACTCGTTAGCAACACGAGGCTCCTAATGAAGTACAATATATTCAAATCGAATATGCAAAACATGCCAGAGAAAGTTTCCAATAATTTTGACAGGGTCTGAAACAGAATAGGAATAATATGACAATACTGTACGACCTCACAACTAAAGGCTGTCAAAGAATCTGAATTATGCCCGTTTTCATCGCAAACACAAGCAAGCCATGTAATAAATTTTCGTAGCGACAATGTTATTTGAACACCGTCTTACAGCTAAACTTTGTTAGACTCATAACACAGAACTATTGCGGCCAATTTATGAGGTCAAAAAGTTTACTGTTGTACACTTATTGCAGTGTACATGTGACCTCGCCGGTACGCTATCGTAAATGCCAAAAATAAAGAGACACTAGACCAAGAGTAATTGCTTATCATGGACTGTCACGATTTGAAACCTAATCTAAAAGCATGTTGGTTAACAGAGAATCATAAAATCCAGAGACATTTATCGATTGGCACAAACAATGGTGTTAAGGCTGCATTCGCAAACACCTCTTGGGGGATTGAAGCGGGAGCCTGGCGTATTTGAAATCAAGACTATGTTTGAGGGCATTTGAAAAAATCAAGACTACGTTTGGGGGCATTTGAAAAGATTCGGAGACTTAAAGGGGAGATTCCAAACTAAATTGTCACTGGTTGATATGAAATATATTTTCGAGCGGTTGTCAATTTATAGCTGTAACGTTTAGCTAATTTTTGGTGGTTTAGTTTTGTGTATCCACTGTAGTTTCTTGTTCTACTCCCTGAAGCGTGATGAAAAGTCCAGTTTTTAATTTATCAACACAACCATACCTGTACAGTCAGCATATCTGATTATTATTATAATCTAAAAATGAATCAAGTCCTGACTAGAATCTAATTGTCATTAATAACTGTGATTACGGTCTTCACACATAGACAATATTTGCCAAACAGAATATTTCTTATTTAAGAATGCTATAGGGGGTAGAACAAGAAACTACAGCTGATATACAGAACAAAACGTACATGATTGGCCAAAAGGTATGTACAACTAATGCCCTTATTATGCGATTTTGTTAATTATGTCTAGCTGTCCTGACAGGTGAGGAAAATCATCCTGTTACCAAACCTTAATTCTTATGTGATTGCAAAAGGGACAATAGCTGTAATGTTTACCTTCATTTATGGCGTGGTTTGTAATTGTACAGAGAGCACTATTATTGTTTATCAAAAAAGTTATTACACCCTAACAGTTAATATTTAACATCATTTACATATAAATGCACAGATATAGCAAGTTTTGTTAGGGAAAATAGTTAATAGTCTACCCATAGACTACCATGAGAAGGGAATGTTTCTGGGTGAAATTCCAATATCATATTCTTTGTTCACATCTTCATTTTCAAACACCCTATTCTAATCAAGCTCATTTTTATCAATTGCCAAACACTTATAAAAACAGATTTAGCTAGTTTAGTGTTGTAAAAGATATTCGTACTTTTCTCATAGACTGCCATGTTTTGTGAATCAACATTTTCAGCAAATTCTAAAATCAAATTTTTTTGTACACTTGTCCACTTGTAACCATTCTTTTCTAATGAAGTACATTTATATCAATTAACAAACATCTATAAAGCACAGATATTGCAAGTTTTATATAAGAAAAACATTGTTCATAATTATCTCATAGACTATCATGTGTAGTGAATTAACATTAATGATGAACTCCAAAAATAAGATTTCTTGTACATGCAATGCACTTTTACCTCCCACTTCAAGCTAAGTACATTTATATAAATTATCAAACATATGTTCATGTACAGATATAGCTTGTTTTCAGGCAAAAATTATTAATAGTTTGCCCGAAAGACTCCCGTGTACAATAATTCGAATTTTTTTGACGAAACACTATATCGGCTACATCTTGCCTTCTAATATTTGCGCAAAAAATGGTGACCCTGCCTAAAAGAAATGAGTAAAATTTCATGACACTTAAAAATGCGACCCATCCTCAGAATATTGGCCTTTCCCCTGTTATTTCTGTCCAGTCCCTTAGAAGAGAGGGATTTCAAAATTATAGCAAGTCAGAAGGGGACTCTGGAACACATTGAGAGTTCATTGGTGGCATTTTAAAAAGCAAACAACATTTCTTTTGATTCTCCCCACCCAGCCCTCCAGAGGTGTTTGTGAATGCAGCCTAAACCCAGACCAACAAGACTGGTTGGTCTCAGCGTTCAATAAATCTTCACCTTGTGACAGCCGTGGGCATATGGGTTGTCAGCAGTTATCTTTACAAAAACCTTGATACCGTATCGTTAAATGCGTGACAAAGCACCATCTATTTCTCAGGACAGAGCAGAGACACGATCTTACGATGCATGATAGTACGTGTCATTTACACTGACAGTCGCCGGCGGCTGTAGGCAAGCGCGATTCCGTGTGTATTCTATAAACGATATGCAGCCTGTAACGCGATCAAATATCTTTTAGTCAAAGCTTCTGTGTAAAATTACCCCAGATGTACACACCAATGTCAAAAATTATCACGGTTACCGTTTTTAAAGAGGAATAATATTTAAAAAAGCTATGGTTATAAGTTCATTAAAAATATTGTATTGGAGTGATCTACTTTTTATTATTTTTTCACTTTTACACCTTCCTGTGAAGTATGGTGAAGTTTTTTTGACAGTCTCGTTTAGACGGACTGCATATTTACTCATTCTCCCTCCACTCATGGTCGCCATGGCATATTTATCAAAAACGACAAGTCGAGACATGTCGAGACATGTATATGCACTTTTTTCTGGTAATCATTGATAGTCGTGAAGACGGCGACGCCATCGAGACTGCCATCGTAGACTAACGCTGAAAAAATCCTGAAGCAGCTACTGTATCGAAACATTAATATGTGTGACTTTCTCAATTTACTCCACCAAATAATGTTTTAACATGAGTTATCCTTACATTTTCATCAGAAAATTAATATTTTGAGAGTTTGATCACAATCGACTTTCTACTATTTGCTATACGACAATATCAAACCAGAAAAGGCCATGTGACCTACATACGAATATTGACTTTTCTTTAAATATTAGTTGAGCAGTGTACCTGCGCCATCTGGGTTACTGCATACGATACAAAGAATACAAAGTAAATCTTTGCTGTAAGATTCATTATTCTTGAGGCACGCAATGCCTACGTGTCGTGTCGATCCATTCTTCAGTTGCTTCGCTTCAAAAACATGCAGATTGTGATGCTCGCTATGGTAAGCTGTAAAATATCCGGACTAGTGTGCAACAAAGTTGCTATATCTGAACTGCTTTACTTTAATGATAGGCACAGGAAATGATGGCCAATAAAAATGCATTTTCGTTGCATTTTGATCATAATGTATCAATCACAATTACACAGAAATTTTGCCTCCTCCCAACAGAAAGCCGATGGTCTATTTTTAGCTCTGCTACAGTATGTCTCAACGCTGAGTCTGTCGCTTGTCCTGTCGTTGTTATGACGACTATCAATATTTGCATACAACTCTGACAGTGGAACCAGTTGTAAATAGGTCACCAAACTTTTGAGTTTCACTTACGTCCATTATACCTTTGTCCTTGCAAGGTGTGCAATGTTCACATCAAATGAGTAGAAAATTCACCTCATGGGCTGAATCTTAAAAACATTTATATCTTTTTCTTGTCTTGTTGATGAAAAAAGATATCCCTGAACTAAAACATGCATGGGCTACTAGCCAATGTCACTGGGCTATCAACTTCATAAAATGTTAGCCCAAGTGGACTGCTAGAGAATAAAGTTGATTTTTGAATGTATTGATGAATGTTATAGCCATCACAAAAACCCAAGTCTAAAAAACGTATCAATATGTTGTTCAGGTTTTTCAAGGCCGGAGAACTTGTTGTAAACTCACATTCGATAAATATTGTGTTGATCAATTTATGTGAACTAAAAACTCTACAGATTAATACTAAGCTCCTAGTAAATCATCGACCTACGTGTAAATAAGATGTCGCCAAATGTCGTTTATACTGTATGCGCAAGCGCGATAACATGGCCCAGAATGTAAATACTGCGTGCTACACGTCCCCAAGCCAACTTTTGAGTACAGAAAAAACGCTGCCATGATCCGTAGTTGTGACACAATAATTTTACAGCTTTAGCTAAATTTACCAAGAATTAGTAATGAATGAACTTAATTCATGCTGCAGCCATATATGCTAAAGGTTTGATGAACGATGACTCATAGCCGTGGGAACACGGAAGGAAAAAATAATATGAGGTTATTACGAAAATACCTCAAAGGATGCACGAGGACATTGGCGCAGCGTATCGCCCGACGCGAAGCGGAGGGCGATGCGAGGCGCCAATGTCCGAGTGCATCCTTTGCGGTATTTTCGTAATAACCTTATTATTATACATCTTACATTCCTGATCGGGGCATCAAAATGTCGGAGTAGTGACCGTTTTCGTGCAATGTCAACATTTTTTCTTCCGATTTTATCGCGCCAGTGTGGAACGCTACCTCGGTCGGACGCGCTTCTGCAAGTTTTGGAGTGTGTGCACTACACACATACGTACAGAGCGCGCTCGAGACTTGTTCTGGCACTCGTCCAAGGGGTCCCTTGAAACCGTTCTACAGTGAACGCGCGGATCCAGCAGCAGGGTATGGGGCGCCTTGAAACCGTGCCGTACGGAACGGGCGCGAGTTCCGTACGGCTTTTTTAGCGCACGCTAAATTCTATTGTTCTCGATGGTAGATGTATAATAATATGCAATATTCATATATGATGCCATTGCAAGCTTTATGTCATCAATACAACCTCTAAAGCAGACACCAAAAGACAAAAATATTTGAAGTCTATACAATCAATGCAGCTGGTCTTCCATTTATTGGGATTTGCAATCGAGCTGCAAAAGAAACTAGGAGTTACTTGAAATTTCCAGAAGGCGAATTCTTCAAACCTAGGAATCAAGAATATAATATCAAACAAACAATCGACGTAATCGAGACGTAACAGACCTGCTGCTGTAGGATTTATAGTGGGATAAAATTTCAAATATTAAAAGTTGCACCATTAGCCAAACATGATTCACTCATAAACATCATTAAAACCATAACGGCAGGGTCGTATTATGCACGGTGGTCTTATGTGGACTTCGCGAGAAGTTAGGTCAGCATTACTACATGTTACATTTTCCGTATCATCATTGTAATAATCCTCTAAATAACACGAGAAATAAGACGAGAGACATTGGCGCAGTTTAACAGAATTAGTGTCGAGAAATTGACGTACTTGACCCGTGTAGGGTCAGTTTTTTTTAGATCTTCAGTTTTGAGGGTCAGTTTTTGTTGGACGCTCAGCTTTGACAATCATCCTTTCCACAAAATTTAGAACAATTGCGCAGAGTATATATCCACTAATTTTACATGTGGTAACAGACCAACAGCACTTGTACTGACACTGCAGACTCGTATGTAATCTCCTTCTACAGTGCGTGACACAAAATCATTTCTGAGTCATGAATTTCTGAGTGTTATCGTTTATAGACAGGCTGTGAAACATTAACTCCATCGCAAGCACTAAAGATGTCCTGGGACCTCCATCGCAAGCACTAAAGATGTCCTGGGACCTAAGGTCGATTTGATAGATGAGATAAAAGCTCAGGAGTTGTATATCACATGGTGTATACTCTGTTATAACGAGTAAGACTGCATGAAGTCGTGCTAGTTATCAGTTTGGCATTTCATTCCCGTCCGTTGATATAATGGCCCTATCTCCTTCAGGAGCGTATGTAGTTTGACTATTGTCTACAAAAAAATACCACCTGGTCGACGAGTCAGTCTGCGACGTGCTAACAATTTAGCCCTGCGTGAACTAATGCATCCTGTCATCTGGAAATACTTTCAAAATGCTGAAGACTCAGATGACATCCATTATTTTCTGGCGTGATTAATTCCCGTGATTTCGAAAAGATAATTCAAGCCAGGCGCATTTTGAAATTTAGAAAACGCCATACTCTATTTGATTCTACCCTAGCATTTAGGGCATAGCGTCGAGATGCTGAAGTAAAGTTCCGGGCCAAGTTTCCGTCGATCTTACGGCGGATCGCAGTTTTCCGACTCTCATTTGGCTCGTTTTAGGTCGTTTCTACAATTGTTTCGATCGTTTGGGTTTTTTCGCTAAGTTTTGGTTGTCTCGACATTTATAAACGCTCCATGAATTTTTGCCCAAGTGATATTTTGATTGTTTTTGTTGGCTGGTGAGTACACCATTCACTCGGTTGATTTTTAGCGATGGCTGAAGTTAGATATTACAAGAGACTGGAATACAATTATTGATAATGGGACTAGGACTACACTATCAGTATAGCCAGGAATCTACTGTGAATACATTAATTATACGCTCGGGTTAAATTTCACTATTTTCCCTGACTTATGACATCTAGTAACCTAAATAGCTGTGAAAATGTTAGTGACAGCAGATCATAGTATTTTACTTACAAAACAGTGACACATCTCCAACCGATCGAAATTATCATTCAAGCATTCAAACGCTGCTATTATATCCCAAGGAAATTTGATGTTTTTATAATTTGACAATGTTGATGTTAACGATATTGTTATGCCCGAAAATCGTATTAAGTTTTAAACTTTTACTGCCGTTGTTTTGCCCCAAAACCATTGTTATAAATGGTGATTGTCGATCTGCCATATAGGGAATTCGGATGAACAGGCTAAACAAAATAGCTCTCGTAGAACTTTTCGAACTTAAATCTGAATCCCTGTATGCTCAGAAGCCAAATTTCCATTTTAAGTCAATGCACGTCTAGAGTGATAATTTGTCTGCAAAGTGTTTTCTAAACGCGGCAAAGGGGACACTATAGGGAAAAAGTACGTGACTATAGAGCGAGAAACTGATGCTTTCTCGCAATCGGTGAGAATCTGTTCTTATTCTCACCGCTGTTGGTGAGAAAATTTTAATCTCCACTGGAGATTGGCGAGAAATGCACTCCTTGGCGAGAATCAAGCGTGAGAATAAATTCTCACTGGTGAGAATGGAAATACTCACTAAGTAAAGCGAGAATTGAAATTCACTGGCGAGAATCATCAAGACTCGCCGTTCATTGGCGAGAATCATAAAGACTCGAATATAACACAGAATTATTTTTTTAGGTCAAAGATTTTATCGTCGTCCATGCACTTATCGCAGTATAAATATGACCTCGTCGGTAACCTTATCATAAATGGCAAAAATATAGTACCATTATACTGAGAGTGATTGCTTCAAGGGTCATCACCAAGGTGACAACTTACATTAAAGCATGTTGGTGGAAGTAGAGAACCAGGAATGCAGAGATATTATTCATTGGCATACACAATGGTGTACAAAGCAGACCGACAAAACTGCAGGTCTGAGTGTTCAAGTAATCTTCGCGTTGTGATAGCCGCAAGCCTAAAGGGGTAGTGGGTTATTATTAGCCCTGTGCGTTTATATATAGTGATACCATACCATAAAATGCGTGACCGGACATCATCGATTTCTGAGAGCAGAGACGCAATCGTATATATGACAGTTCGTGCCATTTACACACTTTATATGCAACATATTACATCATAACTTAGAGTTACCGGTGTCTGTCAGCAAGCGCGACCCAAAGTGTATTCTATGAACGACGTGCATTCTGTGTACGCAATCAAATTTCTGTCAGTCACAGCTTCTGTGTAAAATAACCTCAGGTGTCTACACCAATCTCAATAGATATTACCGTTATAAAGATTGCAGAATATTCACCGAAGCGATCGTTATGACCATGAGAACATTCACATATTTCTCGGGCAGAGTTTACTTTTCGCATTTCCTTTATTTCACTTCTGCATCTACCTCTGAAGGATACTAAAGTTTATCTGAAAGCCTCGTCTAGCGTAACTCCCTCCACCAATTGATCGCCGTCACAGGGCCATAAGGCATAACATAACGAGCTTCAGTTGTGTGGCAATAGTACAATCACAGTATGGTTTTATTGTGTATCTGTCGGATTTTTAGTGCATGTTCCTTAAAAATATCCCATGGAATTTTTCTCTGTTTGACGTCATCGTATGTTTTTCGCGGAGCCGTAAATTTTCGAGTCGAATGTATTAAAAGACCAGTCCTCTTTAGTTTTATGTGAATTAATAACATTCTTGTCAAAGATTTCAAACATATTGTCGCGATCTAGGATTTATTTCTCTGGATTACTTTCATTTAATGATTACAAAGGCCGAGGATATAATTGTCGATAATTTCCATTGGGACAAAGGATAACCAAACACAATTCCATGTAGAAATGTATTGTCAATGATCCACACTTCGAAATACAGAGCAATAGAACATAGCACTGATTCACTCATGATAGACTTTTGGATATCACATGACCACATTGATCATTTGAATTACGTATGGTGACAATTATCACCGAGACCACTTAAAGACATTGTTATTTTGTTTCTATGCTTGTCATAAATGGCTTGATAGTCATTGTTCACAGTTGAAAAAGTGAAAAGAATCCTAAGAAGTCTCGTTTCTCCGGAAAAGGTAAACTTGCAAAGATGTCTTGATGCATTCATGAGTACACACCAATCCTCTGAAACATGCAAACCTATGTATATAATTCTATATTTTTCTTATCAAATAATACAGGCTGGTATAATTCTCGACAGACTCACAGTTGTTCGCCAGGATTATCTGAGGTGTGAATTAAAGAACGCCACTTCCTATAAGGTAAATTAATTTGAAGAATGTAAATGAATGTTGATACAACAGTTACGATCCTGCGATTGTCAAACGTATTGACAGTTGACACTGTTCATGAGCTGCAAATAGAATGTCCATTGACATTCCTTCAAGATTCATTTCTTGATATTGTTTGGGACGACAGAATCTGTGATAGACAATACTGTGCCAAAAGTTGAGAAAGAGTTATTGACATAATACTCATTTTAACTTAGGAATTGACTAGGATCAGCGTTTAACCTGTGCATAGAATATCAGCTTACTTGTTGCAGATTAACAGCAAACAAAGGATATAGGAACATCATTCTATTAGAAGAGTGTTTCAAGCGTATGTATTTTTTCATTCTTCATAGGAGCAAGTTCAATAAATACTTCACAAAATGATTGAAGTTGTCGTCAGTGGAAACAAAGATGGTAGAAGAACAGAAATGGCTGATGTTGGGGCTGTTGGTGATGTTGATTGTGATGATGACGGTGACGATAATCTTGAGAAGAAGAAAGAACAAAGTAAGAGAACAGCTATAATATTTTGAAACATAGAAATAATGAATTATCTATATTAATCATATGCATAATTACTGCGGATACACAATTGGCAATCTCCTTCAATGAACCTTATGCTTGGAACCTATAGTTTTAGGAACACGATGAGTTTTTCTTATTTTCGATAATAATGGTATTATTATCGATTAATAGAGGGGTTAGATAGTATCACTGCCAAGACAGAAAGAAAATAAATGTCTATTAAAAGGTTGATGAATATTCGCTTTTTAGATTCTAGGACTTACCCTTTGGCTCTATATTCATGCACTTCGTTTTGTGACTTAAATATACCTGTCATAATGTGGGCCCATCTCTATACATGGCCTTCGCCATGCATTCTATGGTTAGGCACCGCAAACTTAGTATACATATTTCAAGAGTAACCACTTTGTTAATATTTGTAGGTTGTTTATTATGTCATGCGCTGATCGACAAACATAGTATGGGATAGCATATGAACCGCAAATTTGTCAAGGCGTACGTGCTTAAATTGCAAAATTGACCAAATGTTTCATTTTCGTTTTGTTTCCAATCTTTGTAGAGATTGCAGTCCACTGCGGCGCTGATTTTGTTAGAGAGATGGGAGTCACCTATCTATGGCGGTATTGCAGCAGCACTATACCAACTTATAGATCAATTAAAATCGAGTGGATTCAAAATTCACTGTACCGTGTTGGAAGCAGACGGTAAAACAGTAAGGGAGGCTGAACGACTAGGAGTCAACTTAATCTTACCGGAAAGAAATTCTCTCTTTGAAAAGGAGAAACCAACCTATTTTTGGCTTGCAGCGCATACAATATTCTTTCCCCATCTGAAGGATATTCCCAACTTAAGATTTATTTTTGGATTTGGCATTGTCTCCTCGTCTGTCGCTGTCAACCTAAAAGACAAAGTACTCCCCAATGCAGAATACATTCATGTCAATGTATGGAATCCAGAAGAACTAACGCATGAGATGTTTCCCTACAGCAAAGAAGTTTTTAGCCATAGATGTGAGTGCCTAGATGAAGAAAGTGAACGTGCACTTGTTGTACTGTCGATGGGTTCAAAACTATTTCGCCACTTTAAGGATACATATTATAGTCAAATCATCACGCATAAGCAATTTTTACCCCTACCAAAAACACATTACTTCGACGTGCAAATCTCTGAGGGACCAGTACTTACATGCAATTTTCAATTAGCAACTCCATTTGAAGATGGGACAATTTCGGAACTGACTCACCATGCTATTGTACCGAAAGCTATCAACTTAGTAGCAAACAGTTATGACAATGTAGGCGGTGAGCCGCCAAAATGGAAAATTCTATGTTACAACAAACACGACGATAAGGAAGTTATACCATATATTACACAAAATCGAAAACTGAAGATTTTCATTAAAGGTTTTGATAGTGCGTCGTTTAGTAAAGAGCTGAGGTCTTCACACCTTGTCGTCATGCCACCTCATTTGATTAATTCTTTGAATATTGTCATATCAACGATTGCCACTGGAAAACCAATCATAGTTCCAACTATGTCAGACGGGGCTTTCTTCGTTGAAGAATACTTCTCTGAATACAGCGAAAACGTAGTGGTGGAAATGCGTGATGGGCCAGAGGAATTGCGTAAAAAGATTGTATATATCATTGAACATTACAATACGTACTTAAAGATCGCATACAAGATGAAAGAAGAGATGGTGAGAAAAGTGATGAAACAAATACAAGCTATGAATTCAATCTTACTAGATAAAATCCTGCCATATACTGAATTATCGAACTCACAACAATCAAAATACTGTGGCCAAACTTCCGATATGTTAACAAGAGGTAAGGAACTTTTGCCCTGTATAAGGGAACAGGAGATGATGTACTACAAAATTAAGTCTCTATTTAGTGTAAAGGAATGAAATGAACACGCAGCTATATCAAATATTAAAAGGAAGAATAATTTGTAACGTACTGGCCTATATATTGGAATATCTGTATGTCAAAAAATTCTACAACCTCTGCAAAAAGATAATTACAGAGGCAATATTCATATTATGTTTAATTCTGTAATCCTGTATTTTAGTCTTTGAATGTACTGTCATGGCTGTTGATGAACACCTCTCGTACACAATGCTCAAATTTTCGGTTTCTTTCGCAGGAGCAAGTCACGAAGCTCGCAGCGCCTCTTCACTGGCACTTCAAAGTGCCAGCACAATGACTGGGCAATCTGCAAGTGAGAACGTTCGGAAAATAGGTCAGTGGCTAATCAGTGTAATTAAATATAAAAGGTATGACGAAACCTAACGGAAACCATAATAACGCTAATTCACAATCACAAGCGTTTGTAAAAGTTGTCTTGGATTAACAAGGACAATATATTACACTCGACAAGATGTGTAAGAGGTGATAAATGTATAGGATCATGTACGGCCTATAAAGTTCTTAAAAGTGAATTTCTTTCCATCAACTGTAAGCATGACAGAAGTAAATGTACCCCCGTATTTAAACATTTTTTTTGTTCTATTGTCACGTCAGTGGTTGGACTTTGAGCAACACAAGAGGAAAAAAAAACCAAAACATTTATTAAACAAGCAACAACATATAAAGCACACCAAAACTACGATGCCACATTAAGACCTAGAATTTGAGGAAAAAATGGAAATTTGTTGCCTTCGATGTTATACATTGTTAAAGATTTTACCTTCTTTTTTGCAGGTACACTGGAGGTGCAGGTCAATACTTCTTATGGAAATGCAGCCAATGGAACATCAATGTCCCATGTCGAGGAGGAGTTTTATCGGCAAGAAGGAAACAGACCGCCAGACGAAGGCATAGGAGGTGTTCTTGGCAGTTTAGATAGAAACCTTGAAGTGGACGAAGTTGGGAAAGGCTGCCTTCGATATGTTATGAAATGTGGATCGCTCGAAGCACTGGAAGCTTTGTGGAGTGAATATATCAGTAGACGACTGGACAAAACCATCCATTCTACAATCATCACACCAACACTACTCAGCAAGATTCAAGCTCACTACCTAACCCTTGATATCTACATTTCAGTACAGGAGTATTTACTCTGCAAAAGAGAACTGCCGCTGATCACAGGTAACATTAGTTTTCGCTTATTTTCCTAATGAAAAAAGTACAAAACATTCACCCAATATGGTATGTCGGTTGGAAACATTTGCATTTCATTGGGCACGACGAAACAAACACTGCAATATATTTATGCGATACCTTTTTACAAATGTCAAAACAGTGTTAGAGGATTTGCTTTACGGTAGGTAGGTTGCCGGAAACCATATATTATGTACTGTCTCATAATTTTTGTATGATACGTTTTCTACTTCGCCTCTGCAACATTACAAGATTTTTCATTGCTTAATTGGAAAACACTTAAAGCTCTACATATATAGAGACATACACTGTTTTTACACACACACACACACACACACACACACACACACACACGCGCATATATATATATATATATATATATATATATATATATATATATATATATATATATATATAATGTAAATGTATAAGAAAATCAAAAATTTAGTTCGGATGCGCTACCAACTGAACTAACGGATCAGTTCAACCTGGTTTGACGTTCACTGCCCTGTTGGCCTTTCTTATGGCGCGTAATCCATGCCAAAATTAATACCTTACATTTTGAGCCAAACTTCATTCAACTCTCGCTCAGTGCGACCCAACTGTGGCCACCTTCATTCGGCTCTC
>LD346117.1:46592-57482 GCA_001465055.1 Ptychodera flava | reverse complement strand
ACCCCATAACTGCAGTGTCACTGTCACTGTATACCTGAGCAGTGACAGAGATAGCTCTGACTCTGATGTACATGTTAGTTGAAGTACAGTTTGGGTCAAATGACGCTCTGGACAGTGAAACATACTTGTACACAAGGTCACGCCAGAGAGCAACACATGGAAGACCAGGAGACTTGAAAAGTTATTGGGGACTTTTGAATCCTGGCATATGAGAATAATGAAATATTAAAAAAAAGATAGGGGTCGCCATGCTTGATTTTCTAAATTTCACATACTCATAATATATTAAATACAAAAGTAAAACTTTGAACAGTAAAGACTAATTTAAATGAAAACATAGGGCCAAAGTCCCTGAAGCTACTTTAGACATGGATACAAAATTAAGTATTTCCTGACTGTATAAAATTATGTCACTAAGGTCATCCTAGGGATCTGTATACCAAATTATAGCTGTCTAACCAGAGATTTTGAAAAATCAAGTGACCTAACGGTCGATAGAGCTCCGCTGTGTATGTAGAGAATAATTATTTGTGACACATGTGTTAATGATGAAAGTGGATGTCTTTGATAGCTCAATTCTGGATGGCCTGACCAAAAATGGCAAAATTAGCTGCAAAAATACAAAATTGAAGATTTCATCATAATTTCAATATATTAAATCAAGATAAAGCCTAGGAACCTGTATGCCAAATATCAAAGCTATCAGATGAGTAACATTTGAGAAACAAAGATTTTGACCGAAAATGGCAAAAATTGACCCAGAAATACATAAATTGAAGATTTCATTGAATTTCAATATATCACACTAAGACAACCCCTAGGAACTTGTATACCAACTATCGAAGGTATCAGACAGGTAGTTTTTGAGAAAGAATTTTTTTGACCAAAAATGGCAAAAATTGCGCCAAAAATACAAAATTACAGATTTCATCCTAATTTCAATATATCATATTTAGTTCATCTGTAGGAACCTGTATACCAAATATGAAAGCCATCAGTACTTTTTGAGAAATAATTTTTTTGACTATAAATGACAAAAATTGCTCCAAATATACAAAATAGTAGATTTCATCATAATTTGAATGTATTGTATTTTGATCATTCCTATGAATTTATATACCAAATATCAAAGCTGTCAGACAAGCGGTTTTGATGAAATAACTTTTTGACCAAAAATGACAAAAAAATTCCTTAAAAATCCAGATTTGCATATTTCATCAAAATTTGAACAATCTAAGTTGGGTTATCCCTAGGGACCTGTATACCACATATCAAAGCTATCTGACCAGCGGTTATGAAGAAGAAGATTTTTTACCAAAAATGCCTTTTTTGAGCTAATTTGCATATTTTCAAAAATATCAAAAAATAAAAAAATAGCTTCTCATAATCATATTTTGCATCTACACAACAAAAATCACATCTGTAAGTATTGCTGTTCTCAAATGCAAGATATTTGAGTGGACAAACTTCCTCACAAATGTACATACATACATACATACGTACGTACGTACGTACATGCATACATACATACAGACATACATACAGACATACATAAAGACATACAGACATACATACAGACATACATACAGACATACATACACACATACATAAAGACATACATACATACATATATACATGCATACATGCAGACATACATACAGACAGACTGACGACAGATGCCGGACGGATACCCATCCCAATAGTTTCTATAGAGTATACAATGTAGTCTATAATAGCTAAAAATAAAACTCAATATATGTACTGTACATTGCTCTTTCTGTAATATCGCCCTCTATGTTGACTTTGAAACATATATTGAGTAGCAGTTCCCCTTCACTTGTCAGACAGGCTAACATGGCATATTGAGTCTATCCGTAAAATGATCACATGACCCATTTTGTTTTCCTCATCCACAAATGGCAAAACGAGCAAGAAATGGAGCGTTTAACATTCAATACAAATGTTAGAAAACATACATGTCTGTTTGGTGTTAAATTTGGCTTTGGCGTCATCAACATCATCAGTGTTGTGACTCAGAGCACCATCTGTAGGCAGGCAACAAATCCTGATCTTACCCATGCTAACATGTGATTGAGTAAGTCTGTACCCCTTCCCTGGGTCCATAATTGGTGAAAGCAAACATTGGATGACAATGTAAAGGCCAAGCTGAGTATGTTATGAAGTGCAATTTAGTCTGCTTAAGTCCATTATTGGCCAGGGAGGGGGTACAAAATTGCTACTATTTTAGAGTTTTGGCAATGCCAGTGAATTCGTAGATGTAGAGTAGATCTAGGGCCACAAAACTGGATAATTGGATACATTATCAGTAATAATCTAGGGCGATGACATCACAAATTTGACTGGTATTGACAAGGCTATCCTTTAGCTTTAACAGTGACAATGGACATTATTTGATTTAATTTAGCAACAACATAGAAACAATAATACAATTAAGATAATTAATCCTCTTTTGTAATTCACAATTAAGTTCATAAACTTATTTTGACAAAAATGGAAACGATTAAGCTCATTGTTGACCCAACCATCATTACATGCTTTGAGTGTGCAATCTTACAACCATTACAAGGGATTGGTGACAGTGATATTCATTACCCTTGAATAGAGTAGTGTCTACCATAGAATAATTATGTGAGTCCACATGATCCACATTGCTGACCTAATCACAATTCTTATGTTGTCATCTCCTTTGTCCATCCAACCTTGGTCCATACTTCATCACTGGGCTTCTGCGGTAATCATGCCGGCCGGGTCGGTTTGTAAGAATACAGAAATACGATAACAAGCACTATACACATCGCAATTCTTTTTTGGTTTCTGTGTAAAATTGGACTTCAAATCAAATCACAATAATACCTGATATTCAGCCTTATACATTCATAGTTGAGAGCTAGTAAACTTGCAAAGGTATTCTCTCCTTTTCGTCATTTCTTCAAATTAATTAAACACAGCCCTAAATTAAAGCGTTTCAAAGAAAATTAAGAGCTAAGTAGCCAACAAAAATGACGTTTGGAAATAAAAAAAAAGTAAATCAAAATTACCTATTTGAGGTCCAGTATAATATAGTTATCATGAAGCATAGGAATCACATGAGATGTGTATGCTGCACATTGTCTATGTAAATCAGTCACAGCTGAACTACACTAAGATAAAAACATATTGTCAGTATATTGTCAATACTGAACAGTCTATGACAGAGTGCCAAGAGTAACACAAAAAACACAACACCTGGTACGAGTGTCTTGCCTCATTCATATTTCGCAGCACACTGATTTGCATAAACAACATGATGCACAACTTATATATCATGTGACACCATTCCCCCTCTATTATCTATGGTGATACCAAGTGGACTGATGATGTACTAGACTTTGGAGATAAACAAACAATACAACATATTTGGTAAAGCACCTTTACACACAATGCAATACTGGCATTTGTAACGTCACCCAAAAACAATTACATAGTGATTAGTCAAGAATTAAGGTATTTAAATGTTTCTGGGAATATATCACCTTTTCAGAAACCCCATATCAAATGGCAATCTCAAATGTATTGGATATCATTGTTTGAGTAGTTGTTTTGAGAATAGTATGCTGGGCTTTCACAATGACTTGCGTGACACACATTATTCTGGTGGTGTTTCTCATTTAGTGTTTTGTACAATAGTTATTTGTACGTGTACTTTGGGTTGTATGTAGCTGGTGCCATCAGTGTGGAAATTTTCTTCAGAGAGATACTCTATACCCCTTTCCATGTCGTTGTACCCTTTGTCCTATAAGAGAAATAATTGTTCTGAAGGTCATTGTTAATCAGTATTTAGGTATTAAAGTGGTACGAGTATTGGTATTTGACTCCACATGTATGTGGAAATTTCCTACTGAGAGATATGGGCCGTATGCTCCTTGTCAGTGCGTCTACATGTTTCTAAAAGACATCTAAATTATAAAAACAAAATATACAGGAAGTTATAACTCACCTCATAATTTGAATAATGAATTCTATTGCATTAATCAATCTAGTTTGGCATTAACCCTATTCCCTCTTGTATACCTAGCACCATTACTTGTCAACTTTTCTTCTTTTCTGCTGAAGGATAATTTATAGCAATAGACACACATTTTTGATTTGATAGTGATTAAAGGTCCTTATATTTATCCATGAAGTGCATTCTACCTGAAAGGCACATATGAGCTGCAATTTGTGGCATTATTTTCATGATTTTATATTTAGATCAAAATTAGTTCATAGAAATGCTCTTACTCAGAGATGTTTACTCGAGTATTATTAGACAGGTTTGGCTACACGTTTTACGTGAACATGAACGCGTAACGTCACGAATTTCTGCGATGATGTCATTGACTTATGCATACGTTCTTCACGTACACGGAGCCGGTGGAGACAGCTGTTTTCACGTAATTTGTAAACGTGTAAATTTATTCTCATCTTTAGGTAGCAAAACATGATATAAACTGTGAATCATGCATGCACATTGTAAGTTGGATATATGGTAGTGACATCCTCAAAGATATTTATGTGTTTTCGTTATATTTTATGTGAAATTTTTTCGTGGATTCGCGGCATACCGGATAACCATTGCGCTATCCCCGTGATGCGGAAACAGACTATGCGGATCAAAGCCAGGCCGAATCATTTCTTGCGCGTGCTACACAAACGGGTGACGTGACGCGTAGCCAAACGGATTTTTGAAGGTGAATGTGTATGCCAACGCCAATGTGAATTCTACGCGTTAACGTTCACGTAAAACATGTAGCCAAACCTGTCTATTAACCACTGAGTGGGACTGCATGGGAAGGTTTCTGTAAGACAAATAATAAGCAGGTGCCGCACCTTAAAATAATTGGCTGCCTCCATACAACTACATGATAAACAGCGTACATGGTGCATGTACACATTTGAATCTTTACAAAATACAACATGGTGCAACCCACTGAAAGTTCAGGAACGGGATTCACTCTACTTTGACTAAAAATTTTCCTTTTTTCGCATAATATGGCAAGATGTTGAAAATGGCGGGAAATTTAAAATGAACAAAAACCTGTTCAGTTTCTTGCCAATTCTGACACAAGCAAACGTTGTTGAGGCATAGTTAATGACTATATCATTCAATTTGCAGATTGAAATTAATATCTGAAGAAATTGGAGGTTGCAAAATTGGCAGAGTTGAAGCTCATGGGCCTTAAATTTAAACATAATTTGAAAATATTTTTCCTATCTACTGATTACAGCAAATTACAGTAGAGCAAGACTATTCAATTAAGGTGTCTAAAGATACATCTTTTTAACAAAAAGCAATAAGAATGTTTTCAAAAGATGTGAATTATCCCATACCCGTTCACCATGGCTTGTGAGACAATCCTGTGATTTCTATTGCAAAGTTGGACCTCTGCGCATGAGAAATGGGGTGAACTGGTTAAGAAAGAATGCACCCCAAGAAAGGAATCCTGACTCTGAAATATTTACAAGGCTTTTCTTACTTACAATACTTTGCTGCTACTTTAAGTGTGAGCTCACTTTGAAACCCATGGAGTAGATGAAGTTCTCACCATTTCATTCTTGTGGAAATCAAAACTAGTTTTTCCTAATCCACTTAACGCAGGAATGCAGTGGCCATTTTGAATTTCAAGAGTTGATAAATGTTTTATTTTTTCATAATTTGTTTCTCTAGTTCTAAAATTGGCATGGTGACCCCTGATTCTCTAGTATTAAAATTTGCATGATGACCCCCGATTTTCCATACTTGAAAGAGATTGGTAAATGTATTTCTGAAAATTAAAGTTTAAGCAAAAGTTGAATTCTTTCAATTGAGAGGCATATGTACTACTGTCAGGGAGTGAAACATGCAAAATTGAGCAAAATAATGATCAGAAATAAATAACACATTATGGTAGTAGACGGTAGTTCTCTTTTTGGAGGATGTGATGGCCCTGAAAAGGGCTGTTTGGTTTGTGTGTACAATACGTATACAGTATTGAATTTCAAGCTCACTTGAACCCAAAGACATCTTTAAGGTCACTTCAACATGGCGTGAAAATCTCCATAGTATGATATTAAGGTCCACCCCTAACTGCTTCACAAGGCCTGGACATGTAAAAGGTGTTGATGTTTGTAATTATATTTATGGAAGAGTACTCAATGGTGACCTATATTGATTCTCTAACTCATGTTTATACTTTGCAAGAAAAATTTTCCCCATTGTCAGCAAGAATTCAATCCTCCATGATGGAAAAATGTATGGTAATTGCTTGATCTTACTTCTGATTGCAGATTAAAAGTTCTAAGTTGTGAAGACACAATATTGCTTTGAAAACATCTTGAGAAATGGCTATTCATAATTCAGCAACAGTTGTGCGTGTCACAGATACTGACTCACTGTGATTGTTATAGAATTATATTGCAATCACAGGGCTACACAAGGATTGAGCTGAATACCTGTAGTTCTGGTATTCTTGGCAAACTGCCAGTACAAGTCCAATCATTATGATAATGTTGTTTGTGTGTATGACGTATGTTACTCACTGATAGGTCTTTGCCAGATCTGTTCAGAATTCATACCAGTATCATCACGGCATCTCATCGATACTGGCCCCTTTGTAGCAGCATATTACTATGACTACAGGGGTCAAAGGTTGCTGGTGATATCACCGGCTCATAAATGTCTCCTTGTAGAAGCATGAATGTCAGTCCAACTCAAATATTTTAGAAATATCAAGTGTGCCCCCTTACTTCTATGGATTCTTTATATTTACACCTGTAAGAATTCAGAACATAATGTTTTCTAAAGCTAAGTATTAGCAAAGAGATGTGTTCATTTCTTCACTGTCACGATAATTTGAAATATAAAATTCAACAACAGCAACCGCTGCATGTAATACACAATCATTATGGAAAATGGATGAATTCATAAATCAATACAATGACTTGTCTTGAGTATTGAGCAGTTGATATATGGCAGGAAACACTTCACCCACTACATAACCATTGCAGGTACTATTGAAATACACCATAATCAAATTAGTTTCTTTTTTTAAGCAGGTGAAAAAATACATAAATAGATTTGTATTCTCTCTGAAGGTTTTTCCTCATATGTCCTGAAACAGCTTTATGGTTGAGTAGTTCTCTCTGGGTTGCTTCATTATCTGTGATGCATGTTTTACATTTTGTGAGTTATATTTATTCAGGAACAAAAATTCTACTGCTCAGTACTAGTACTGCTAATGTGTGCAGGGTTGTTTCAGTAATACCGCCCTCTATGTTGACTTTTGAGTAGCAAACTAAACAGCATTTCCCTCTCACAGGTTGGGGTACCCAGTGAGTAGCTGTAATGTCAACAGCAAGTTCTTGTAGTGTCACTACTTTCATGATGATGATGATAACTTACCTGCTTAATACATGCAAAACTTCTGATTTTCTCAACTAAAATGGTTTGTTGAGGTACCATGATATGTATAGCAGTCACTTCTGCAGCCAAAAACCAAGCAGTGTGCGTCAACAATTTTAGGGACTTTCCATTGGTCAACCAGTGCCACACGACTGACCATGTACCAAATGGAATTAATTTTCACATTCTTAAAATCAGTACATTTAAAGGATACCAAATTTCACTTCATTTGATTGAACTTAATTTGACCTACTTGACACCAACTTGAAATGGAAAACAACAAATACATGGAAGACAATAAATGTTCTTATGTAATTCCAGGTACACTTTGCAGACTTATTTCCACTAACACTCAAATACTGATGCTCAATAATCAATGTTGAACCATCCCTTTCCCATGATTTCACTGTGTAAGCTTACTGCCATGCCAAAAGATTGGCAACTGTAATATTCATTACCTTTGAAATTAGCAGTATCTGGACTACTTGAATCCATGATGATGATGATGGTTGACCCAATCACAGTTCTAATACTGTCACCTCCCTAAGTGTCCATCCAATCTTGATCCATAGTTCATCACCATGGCATCTGAGGTAATCATGCCGGCCAGGTCAGTTTGTTTCTATCCAAAAGAAGAATACAGAATTATAACAATAAACACAATAACACAACACAAATTTTATTCGGTTTTTGTGTAGAATTGGAGATATCAAATCAGAACTAACACCTGTCATTCAGCCTATGCATTCATAGTTGAGAGCTGGTAAACTTGCCTAGGTATTCTGTCCTCTTTGACCTTTTCATCAAATTCATTAAAGTAAGTACAAAATGAAGGTGCTATTTTGATCTTCAGGGAATACAAAGAAACTAGTAGCCAACAAAAATGACGCATGGAAATCAGTAAATGTAAAATATGTAAATCAGTCACACAGCTGAACCAAACTATATAGCCAATACTGAATACTGAATAGTCTATGATGGTGATGTACGTTGTACTAGTCTTTCATATTTCGCACCGCACTGATTTTCATAGACAACATGATGCACACCTTATATTTCATGCGACACCTCCCCCTCTACTGTCCATGGTGATACCAGGTGGACTGATGATGTAATTAAGCAATAAAACACATCCAGCGATGGTATACCACGAGATTTTAACCAGTTCACGACATATATGCACGAGCGATAGCGAGTGCATATATAGAGTGAACTGGTCAAAATCGAGTGGTATACCATCGCTGGGTGTGATTTATTGCTATTATATCATAACAGTATATTGAAATTCTGGCGGTGAACGTAAAAAACAGATTTTCACTAAAGCTGAGAGCTCGGGCCTATGCCAGCCACCCAACGGTTCTTTTTGCATCTCGACCGATCAGATCGCTGTATTTGCGCCATCAATATACTGGTATGATATAATAAAATTTTGAGATTATCAAACAACACGACACATCTGGTAATACAGCTGCAGCCATAAACATTATTTGAAAATAATTTTCCTGTCCATTGATTACATCAAATTACAGTGGTCATATTTAGATTAATTTTAGATATATTACTATGTTAAATTGAATGTTTGAATACACTCTGTTATGGCAAGTCTATCACATGAAGGTTTCAAAAGATAGTTACAGCTACATGCATTAATACCAATACCTTTTCAACATGGTTTGACCTAATCCTGTGATTTTCCATGGAAAAGTTGGACCTTTGCACAGAGAAATGGGATGAAAAAGACCAGTACTGCTAACTTTTGATGATTTTTCACTTTTTTTGTCGGAACCATTTCTTCTTCTACTCTCGAAAACATGTTGATATACGCAGTATACAGCTTGTCAACCCTACCTGTACATGTGTAAACTGCATTGTTATTGTTGACAAGCGGATTCCGGTCAGGACTAGAATTCAAATGTAAACAGTAAAAGTGCATGTTACACATTAGAGGTTATGTTGACAAGCTGATAGTTGTGTGTTTCAAAACTTTTTTGGAAGTAGAATAAGGACTGGAAATTTATGTAAAAATTAAAAAGAATGAAAAATTCATCAAAAGTTAGCATTACTGGCCCTTAAAGGTTACCATAGTATGCACCTCAAGAACAGATATTCTGAATCTGAAATTTTGTACAATACTTTTCTTGGCTAGCCTACTACTTGCATGGACTCGCTCTGAAGTCTTTGGACTGAATTGATTTTTCACCCTTTCATTCATGTGAAAATCAAAACTAATTGTTTTATCTACGTAACACAGGAATGGTGGCCATTTTGAATTTCAAGCGTTGGTAAATTTTCATAGTTTGTTTCTCCAGTACTAAAATTGGCATGGTAACCCCTGATTTTCCATACTTGAAAGAGAATAGTTTATATATTTCGAAAAGGAAAGTTGAGCAAAAGTTCATTTTTTTTCATTTGAGAGGCATGCACTACCCTCAGGGAGTGAAAGTTGCAAAAATCAAAGATACAAAAATAAATAATACATTATTGCAGAGGACGGTAGTTCTCTTTTTGGAGGATGTGATGGCCCTGAAAAGGGCCGTTTGGTTTGTGTGTACTATATGTACACGCGGTGTTGAATTTCAGGCTCACTTGAACCCAAATACATGTACATCTCCAAAGTCACATGCACCTTGGCTGGTATTGGTAGGGGTGTAACATCTTCATTGCCTTCCTCAACTGTCCTCATGTCAGAAACTCCAACATCTTCAATGTCATCTATCGTGTTAAAGGTATCACCCCATGGTGGACTTCCTGATCTTCATCCAGGATATCATCTCCCATGTCCTGTTTTACTGTTATGTGGCACTGGTTTTCAGCAATCTGTGTGAAATAAAATGTTACAGTGGATTAGCCTCCATACATGCAAGTTTATTGACACTTAAGTACAGTTGACATTGATTCTTGTAAATTAGTCCACAGACAATACACCATGCTTCACATACTGATCAATACCCTTCCAGGTACATGCAACTCCACTTAACTAATGTTGTAACATCAGGTGGTTACAACTTTACTTAAGCAGAGCATCAGAATTGCTTGACAAAAATTGACACAAATGAAAACAAAACTTTGAAGATTTCAAAAATACAGCGCATGCAAAAACATAAAGTGGCTACATGTCTTTGGAGGTAAGAAGAACAAGACAGTCATGACCGCCATGTTATTAAGGTCAAGGTCAACTTTCTTACAAAATAATGTACCTCACTGTTCTATGTATTTAATCCAACTGTGTGTGAATTTCAAAAACGTGAAAATCTAAGTAATTTTCATCACAAATGTATGTCCCAATCATTATTATTGTTGAACAAATAAAGTAACAAACAGTTTGGTGAATAAAAGTAAATCAGAGATAAAATCTTGAAAATAATTGCATAGAATATCAATCAGAGATTTGGAAATATTGTAAAAAGATGATAAACTTAGTATGAGGTAACCAAGTTAAAACATAATACACTGTATCAGCCACTGATGAC
>LD346117.1:22315-38784 GCA_001465055.1 Ptychodera flava | reverse complement strand
TAACTTGGACGAACCCGTCTGCAGGCTGCTGAAGCGTCTGGCTAGACTGAATATCTACTTCCTAACTTACCACTTATAGCGCCGTAGCCACGCCCACACATTATTTATCAATGCCACGTGTCAAAGTCGCGTAACGCGAAGACATCAATTTCTCTCTATACTATCGAACCGCGAGAAATTATATGTCATATCACGTGTTAATGAATAGGAAAAGTATGACACACATTAAAATCTATTCAAAAGAAAGCAGAATTTCAAACCATGCTTTTCCAGTTGACATTGGTCGCTAAGGGAATATTTAAAGATATATCAGTTTGTCTTAGACATGAGTTAGAGGTTCAGCCATCATGATGGTTCTCTGAGAAGTGTATATGCACAGCAAATTAATAAGGTGGCGCTGCATGTTGCATCGACAGTTTTTATTTCAAAGGAATATTTCTCATCTAAGACTAAACGAAACCCTCTCATACCATATATTTTCAAAACGCAGAGACTCTAAAGTTTAGAATGGCAGCAATAGTTTACTCGAAGGATAAAGCGGGTGTATATTTGGGGCAAAAAACCTCAATTTTGGTATTAATGATAAAAATTAATTTAAATCAAAAACTTGATTCTATTTTCTGAAATGTAATATTCACTTGAAAGACTTTTATTTTGCATTATCTATGCTCATTATGAAATCGCGTGGGTTGAAAGACTGAAACTCAAAAAGTGATTAAAAACATGATCAGCAAACTTAAAATGCCTCTTATTCAAAGTGCAAGAACTTCATTGCCAAACAAAAATTATAGTCATTTTATAATACAGCATTTAAAGAACATTATGTGAAAATTTCAGAAAATTTGACCCAGCCAGAGTGGAGTTAAATTCTTTGAAAATCTTTAAATTCCGAGAAAAGAGAAGCCACGAAATCGGGCGATTTACATACATTTGCATAAATTAACACTTCTTTATCACACAACTTATGACTGCTTGACAAGCTAAAAGGTGAACTCAACCAATGTTTTAATTTTGGGTTAAAAAATTAATTCAAATTGAATGAATATTTGCAAAAGAAGTGATTTTGAGCCAAAAACGCTTAGTTGGGTGCAGCGCCTACCCTAAACGTTTTACTAAGAGGCTTTTCTGGTAATATATTTTATATGCAAATAATGAGTATTGCAGCAAAAATTCATGAATGTAGCAAAATATACGAATCACCTGTTTTTTAAGTTTTTAAGTAATAGCCCAATGTAATTTGCATATCCCAAAATTTTGTTTTATTATCCTGATTTCCTACTTGTTGAAAGTGAATACGCTGTACTATATTTGTATGTTTACTTCCTTGTGCCAATTGACACTTGTGAAAAAGTCTAATAAAAAATAAGCAATAACAGGGATTGCAATCATGAAACCTTTCTTTCTGTCTCATTATTTGGTGATCACGTGAGGCAGAGAATTGATGATGAAGGGTAGAGAAGCCAAATTGTTGTTTTGTCGCTTTGCATATGTTTCTAGCCCCAGCGTATGCCCTCCCCCACCCTACACTCCTACAGCACTCACACTATGGGAGTTGTGGAAATATGGACACGTAGCAAGGTACAGTCATAGCACAATAAATTTTGTCCTTGTCACCTTTGAAGGCAAGTTAGTCATAAGACATTATGCTGGCAACTCAGGGTGGTGTTCATATGAATACGAGCGTTGTTTTATTCACACTGTGTCAAAACATGACATCTGATTGCCCTGTCAACACAAATCCAATGATTTTCTCTGAATAAATTTCATACAATGAAGTTAACATCACAAATAAAAGACATCAATGTCGAAATTATTTTTCAAAATAATGTACCATGGGAAATTTTCCAATATACAGTTCCTCTGAAATGAAGACATTTCACCACAGATGTTATTTACACAACCACTTGACTTTTTGTAGAGGGGAAAAAACGTCAAGTTTGCAGAAGCCACAATGGGGAAAAATGGGGGACAATAGTTTCAAATCCATGTGTGATGTTCAGAATATATAGAATTGTTCACGGTTTCCAAGATTACAGCATATAAAATTACACTGCAATTATCAGATTATCATGAGAATAGTTGATACAGTTTGGCTGAAGTATATAGTTACCAGTATACCGGTATGTTATCCTAAGGGATTTACTTATCATGCAAGGCTCCCTAACACAAACAGTGTAGTACTACAGAAGTATTGATGGTGTAGTCTTCAGGTGAAGACTTATCTATTCGCCTAGTTACAAATCATGTCATGATAGAGATATTTATAAACAGATTGTGTTGGTAGCCTTCTTTAGACACAATCTTTATTGACACATAACTTTGGTCTTGGCGTGAACTCTGTAATACTAGACACATTACAGTCATGGTACTTGATGTGATAAGTACACATATTGAAGGTATGGCTCTCCAGATTGTTGCTGACAGAACTGGAAATTCAAGCACCAAGTTCATGCAAGGTCACAGATCTTTCAAGGTTGAAAGTCGTTCAAGGTCATAGCAGTTAAATGAGTCAGGTTGAACAATGATGGGTGTTACCATGAGTTTTAGAAGGCACAGAACAGATCCTTGTACAAGGAGTTCAATTGTAACCATACTCTGAATATGAATATTGAACAAACATTATTTACAGAAAACTTAAATATCCTACATCTGGGAGGAGCATGTATGTCTAAACCCATTATCGCAATACTGTTAAAATAATACTTGTACAAAACGTTGCTTTTGAGGGATAATTATACGTATGTTGGTAACGGCCTCTTTTAAAT
Source organism: Ptychodera flava (assembly GCA_001465055.1). Classification (NCBI taxonomy): domain Eukaryota; kingdom Metazoa; phylum Hemichordata; class Enteropneusta; family Ptychoderidae; genus Ptychodera; species Ptychodera flava. The sequence goes on along the minus strand of LD346117.1, from coordinate 36,019 downwards.
CTATCCATTGCCTCAAAAGCTGACCTTTCAGGGAAACAACTTTACAAATATGAATATTTTCATCAATTTGACTTTTGTGTTCAGAATATAATTTGTGACACTAAAATGCAAACCATGCATTTTTGTTTCTTCTGTTCAAATTCATTTAATTGAAGCAACATCAAGAGCATACACTACCCTTTCACCAATGGTGATTGTGGACCTATATATCCACAGACTGCTAACAAAATAATACTCAGTATTTTCAAAAAAAAAAAGACTAAAACTAAATTAAAATATCTTGCAAAATAAAATTCTCCATACAGTGACACACTGACATTAAACTGATTGATATCTGCTGTTCTTAATTAATGTACAGTGCCTTGGGTTCAAATACAAAATATCTATTTACAATCTCCTGGATAACTGTTATCACCATCAATGTCCTGGTACTGGTAATAAATTCAAACATGAAAAATGAAATTATGTTTTCTTTCTACGCACTATTACTCAAAACACCAAAATTAAATTCAGTTGATACATAGTTACATTTTGTATTCTTAAATATCTAGAATATCTGGACACTTTGACAATTATTTACAATTATTTTACAGTTTCAAAAATCTTTCATATTTATTTATTTTCACTGGTTAAAATGCTATTTGCATTGGTTGTGTACTACAGTACTCTAATAGTCAGGCATATCGACACAACACACTAGTATTACACATCACAGGATAAAATGTGCTACAATCAAAAAGTGCAATATAAAAATCTAAAAGTGATACTTTACATAACAGCATTTCTCATTTGGACTATTTATTGTTGTGGACAAATAAAAAAAATGGTTCCCACTGCTTGGATAAACACAGGAAAGAGCTACTTTTAAAAGAAGGTATGGATTTTCAAAACTTATGAATTAACTCATTTGGTAGAATTGAGCAGATGACAAAACACCAAGATTCAAAATTTTGGTTAAAAAATAATGTCCAGTGATTTCTTTATAAATGATATTTGTTTTCTTGAGTATTTTGTTGACTCTGACAAGTTTATTTATCATCAGTTCACAAGATGATAATTACACAAGTACTTGTTCAGACAACTGTTTGTATCAATTACAGTGTGCCATCATGGACCAGAGTAACACTACTAAACTAGGAAGAAAAGGTACTGTGCTAAAATATACTTTGGAATCTGGTAAGACATCTGTCAGAATTCTACTTTGGACGAGAGTCATGGACAGACTAGAGAAATGTTCGATTTGGTAAGTGTGTCTTTAAACATAAACACTACAATAAGAGCCATGGACAGATTTTAAGGTGGAAGGTGCCGAAAGGACAGATATGCAGAATCTAAAACTTTAACATCTTTTGGGCCCACCAGTGTGTAGGGCTCATTTTGAATTAAATAAAGTTTTCACAGGCTTAACTTTGTGATTATCAGGAATTTCGTACCAAATAGAAGTAACACAAGGATGGTGACCATTTTGATTTTCAACATTTTTGCATGGTGACCAAAATCTATATTGTGATCCTCAATTTTTATTCTTGCTTTAAAAAACGGTTGAAAGTTTCATCGAGGAAAGTTTGAGTAAAAATTTAAGTCTTTCATTTTCAAGGTGCTGACTACCTTAAGGATAACCTAGACACATCAGGAGAAGTTCACAAACACAGTGTTGGTAACACAAGTTTTGTTAAGTGTGTAGATAAACATAGCCATCAAAGTTTATCAAAACGACGTATCATTTAAAACTGACTGTTTTGATTCTCCTGGTGTGCTAACTTATCCAAAGGACTTAATCCTGGCAATCATCCAGGTTTTGATGTCTAAGAAGAAAAATGAGCTGAAACGATTTCTTGAAAGTCAAGTCTCTGTAGAGGTAGAAAGTCTAATGTCACATAAGTCATGCTGTGATCTCTTTCTTGATTCACTGTCTTGTGTGACAAAACACACAAATATGCAAATGACCTAGCTAATATGATTGTTTCAAAAGACACAGCTTGGAAAACTGAGTACACTGAGAATAAGTGATGATATCGGCAAAGAAACTGAACCATTGTCTGAGCAAAAAATCAATTCTATCAATTCATGTTAAAGCACATCTTATCTTTGTTGCAGTTACACTATCGTTGTCAATTCATATTTGTGGCCGAAGTGCTTAGTTATCGTTTATTAAAGAGTTAACCCTTTGATGAATTTTAGTAGAATGAAGTTTTGTGAGTGCAATTTTACCAAAACACTGAACATTCTCAATCTTACAAATAAACAAATATTCTTATGAAAGAAATTGTACAAGGCTAAAATTATAAGCTAAACTGAGATGTACATCAAATAAATTGTGTAAGTAAAAATACCGAAACCATGTGAAAAAAGTAAATGTCCTTTGCAAACTTAGGCAACTGTTCATATTTACACATCAGTATTTCACATTGATCTACTCGCTCCGTCATTTTTGTTCCCTAAAGTCAGTAAATGAAACCTGTGAAATATATGTGTGATATTTTTAAAACATTTTTTAAATCAAAATGTCAGAGAGCTCGGCTAAGTAAGTTAAGACATGGACACAGGCCTAGGAAAGAATGACACAAAATTAAGACTACACAACTACATTTTAGCTTACAGCGCATTTCTAATTCAACAGCTAGATATGCTACATCAAAACGTATTACGTTTACAAATACGTTTTTGAAGTCTAAAGCATAATTGACTACAACTAGAAACATGAAATCTCTACTTCATGACAATTTTTTCTTTTTCTACAATTCAGAAAAACGGACGGGATTTTTTCCTTTACACCTCAAGGAAGGAGGAAAAGACATTTTGAAAGATATGAAAGTGACACAATTTCAAATATTGTAAATGAACAGTTATTGCTTACTTGCAAAGCAAGCAACTTGTCAATTTTAGACCTTGCAGTTAAAAATATATGATTTCTTTTTTCTCTGAATATCTTGGAAATTTATCTAAACATTTTATGCCTCAGAAGTTGCCGAGGGAGAGTTTGATGTGGTGAAAATATTGTGATCCACTTTGTGATTTGCAGTTCCATTGTCATTGTTGTTACGTTTCACATCATTCTGAAAGAAAGGAAAAGTAAATTGTTTTGTCAGTAGATGCCTTCTGAGAGTTCGTCAAAGAAAAGCTTTCAGTAAATTTAAAATACGGCAAACTGATTTCTTGAGCTTTAAGAAAATATCCCTTGAGAATGGCCCACAGGATTACTCTGATCAAAACAAGTCATCGTTGATGACACAGTCCCCACTTGTTAATGGGTACTTTGATTACAGGTCCTCAGAGAGGATAGAGTCCTCTTTATTAGGTCTGTGATAAAAATACTTTTGAATGAATTCGCTTGATACATGTCTGAGTTGTAGTTCAGGACATGAAAAAAATCATAATAAAATGGCCACACGGTGGCCATATTGGATCGTATCACAAAACAAATCAATGTGCATATGTATGACATAGGTTAATGTCCTTGTAGCAAATTTGATTAAAATTCGTTGAGATATGCCTGAGTTATGGCTTGTACATGAAAAATCATAACAAAATGGCCGCACATCAGCCATATTGGATCGTATCACAAAACAAATTAATGTGGATATGTATGACATTGGTCAATCTCCCTGTACCAACTTTGAATAAATTCGCTTGATACATGTCTGAGTTATGGTTCTGGACATGAAAAAATCGTAATAAAATGGTCACACGGCGGCCATATTGGATCATATCACAAAACAAATCAATGTGCATGTGCATGATATAGGTCAATGTCCTTGTACCAAGTTTGAATAAAATCGGTTGAGTTACGCCTGAGGTATGGCTCTGTACATGAAAAAATCATAACAAAATGGCCGCACAGCCGCCATATTGGATCGTATCACAAAACAAATTGATGTGCATAGCTATGACATAGGTCAATGTCCTTGTACCAACTTTGAATAAAATCTGTTGAAACATGCCTGAGTTATGGCTCTGTATATGAAACAATCGTAACAAAATGGCCGCATGGCGGCCATATTGGATCGTATCACAAAAAAAATTGACGTGCATATCTATGACATTGGTCAATGTCCTTGTACCAACTTTGAATAAAATCAGTTGAAACATGCCTAAGTTATGGCTCTGTACATGAAAAAATCGTAATAAAATGGCCGCCTGGCAGCCATATTGGATCGTATCACAAAACAAATCGACGTGCATCTGTATGACATATGAATTAATCCTTGTACCACGTTTGAATGAAATCGCTCCAGGCATCTCTGAGATATCTGCGTGAACGGACGGACGGACGGACGGACGCACGCACGGACGCACGCACGCACACACGCACTGACATGACCAAACCTATAAGTCCCCCCGGACGGTGTCCGTGGGGACTAATAAATAAGTACCGTAACATAACTTCAAGCTAAATGAAACAAGTGTTCAAGTGTTAACTCTCTCAGAGCTGAGCAGTTCTGATTTTGTTTTACTGGTATGTTGATGCGCCCTCTATGGTGAAGCTGGGTAAGGAAAGGGTCGTGATGCCTGTGCGACAGTGCATAGCTGACACTAGTAAAAAATTATATTTCTTGCTGTACCAGGGGGCTGAGACATGCTTTGCATTGTTGAGAGCTCGCGTACGCTTAGATTGGCTTGGTACTTTTATCGCAGATGGTAAGCTGAAAGAACTTCTAGCTTGCTAGCCATACAATGAAGCAACTTTAAAACTTGTAGGTCTGCCATATATATTTGTTAATCACGGTCACCTGTTTTCTAAAATTCCGCTCTACGCTTACGCGCCCAAAGATGCGTGATACGCCTGAGAAGAACAGGTATATATCCAAACTTCTATGGGGCAGGTAGGCGCAGAACAGAATTTTAGAAAACAGGTGACTGAGTTACGAAACAACAGACTATCATACAACACCTCTGCCATTTTAGTTGTAACAAAAGTCAAGCAACTTACCGTGCCATTTGACATGTTACCGCTGACTGTGAAGAGCTCTGTAAAGTTGGCATTAGCATGGCCAATGAAGACATTGGAGTTATAGGCATGATGGGAAAAGCCATCAACATTTTCACTCAGTGTTCCATTCGGTGTATGCAGTGCACCGATCTGCAAGACAGGGAATGGTAAATGTACAAATCATTAGTCCATCATTTTACACAATACTCCTGAAGTTAAACAAACTACCATAGCTTTGCTCATTCATTGTTTCTAAATAGAGATCAAGTTCACATCAAGGTACAATTTGCCTAGGGTACAGGTATTAAGAATCTCAAACTATAATTAGTTCCAGAGACCAGCTCTGGAACTGTTAGTTTTTGCTCACTTTCCTTCTTTCTTTGTTTCTTTCTTTCTCTATTTCCGGTATTACTACCATAGAACATGCTATAGACAAATTTTACCTTAATTACCCAAAATGCATTGCGACACGCTTATGACGTCATCACTCAGCTCGGATGGGTTTTACGGGCATTTCATGTTTGTTTATTTATTTATTTTTTATTTTGTATTGCTCAACTATCATATTGCGTTCAGCTATTGATAATTCCAGCTTTCTTTCGCTTTGTTTTTTATTTGTTGCTTTTTGATTTTATTTTTCTCTAAATACTCGCCGTACGTGGCTATACTGTTTCGCCCGAATGCTCAATGGCGGATACAATCCGCTATCCGCTTCGCTCGCATAGAGAGAGAAAAGAAGGCTTTCCTTAAGTTTACAAGCGCGGCTGGGCACATCATGTACCTAGGCGAGGTGGGTGTGCTCGAAAACGAAGATCAATGCAAAATTTGGATTCAAAATCGGCTGTTTTGGCGGAGAAACTGCCCACCGTATTTCTGAGGAGCCACCAGCGTTTTTTCTATATCAGTCTGCGCGGCTATGGTGGGAGGCCGTTTAACGCCGGTAACACACAGCCAGGCCCTGGCCCTAAAAGCAACTCAACTTTCCAAGATCAAACGGTCAGTATCTTGTGAAAACAGCGACATAGCAATGAAAATTGTTTTAGTCTGTGCTTTTAATCGAATGAAAATGCATGTGGCCTCGGTTTTCAATTTCAACGGCCTAGGTCCGATGTTTCCTCTCGTCTGATCATCGTTGTAAACCACGTGCCTCTTTACGGCAACAACTCAGCGCTACCCGTCAAGTGATTGATTTTTGCGTAGGTCAGCGGAGCGAAAATTATTGCTCTGGCTCGCGAGAATGTCGTCTGATATACATTTCCGTGCGTTGTCGCCCCCGTATGTATCTGTTGCGTTTTTACCGTACATGTAGGCATTTGTAATCTGTGTACTGTAATTCCCCGGACTGCCTTGCTTTTAGTTGTATATGGTGTTTACTGCTATCAGCCCTAACCATAGGTACGTGCATGCTTGAATATTAAAATCCAAAGCACTCTTTCATTCTGCACCTATCTTTGTCACACATTCTCTTGTTTCTTCCCCTGCTCTGGTCTCTGGAACTTCGCTTTTGCTTGCAAATGCTTTCTAGTTTTTTTCTGATTCGCCACTTGTGGGGTTCATTTTAAAGCTCTGTTTTAATTTTTGAAAATCTAAAGTTTTTTTTCCCCCATAGAGTTAACACATTGATGGCGGCCATTTTGATTTTCAAATATTAGTAAACTAAGATAATTTGTTTCTCTAGAACCAAACTTTGTGCTATGCCCTCTAATTTCTATTCTTGATTTGACAATAAAATAGTTGACAGTTTCATTAAGGAAAGTTAAGTGAAAGTTTACATCTTGACTTCCTAAGTGCATACTTCCTTTACAATGAATTCATGACATTGAAGCATTATGAGATTCCTGTGGTTGAACCTGGCAAAGCTAAATTTGTTTTCAAATCAGGCACAGTTGCCCTGTTCCTCTTCGAGCGTCAATTTCATCATGAGAACAGTATTAGTCAAGCTCTTGAAAATAAGAAAATAACATTAATTTTTGTTACCTGGGAAGTTCTGACGTGATATGGAAAGTTCTTGTTGGCCGCTGACGGTCTCGTAATAATCTGCAATAGAAAAAGTCATCATAGTTCTCGCCTTTCCCCTTGAACAATATTTTGATTTGTATCAGTTATTAATACCATTCAAAAAAACAACAACCTTGAATGCACTCCTATCTTCACACAACACAGTAATGCTTCCTTGATAAACTTACAATATACATATCTTGACATTCTTATGTGTTTACAAAAGCAATGATAGACGCACAATAGTACTTTTGATAGTAAAGATTCACACTTTGTACAATACTGCTCTAATACTAGATACATATTAAGGTAGAATGCGATGTAGGGTTAGATATTAAGACTCAACTTTTTCTAATTCTGTTTTAGTCTACCACTTGTTGGGGCTTTGAAGCTCCTTGAGAGAGTGAAATTTTCATCGGCTTAGTTTTAGAAAATTAGGAATGTTATTTTAACACAGGGATGAATGGTAACATGCAATAATGGGTGGATGGAGCCAAATCCTGAATCCCCGTGACATCATCCACTGGGGTTAATTACACACTCTTGTTATACAATGTATTACTTACTGAATTATTAAAACAGGAAGTGTAAACTTACCAGAAAGAAAAAGAATGCCAGAAGTGCAATTGTGTGATCGATGGCGTTGACAACTTTTTCCCTGACCCACTTGTCAATTAAATATGTTGACACCAACACAACAATTGGCAACGCTAGAAACCTGTGTGAAATAGGAAATTGTTGGAAAAGGCATTGTATTAGCATGGTGATGGGTCCACAGAGACATACATTGCATGCTAACTGCACCTAATTGCATGACAGACCACTTAACTTGGCAAAATATTAATGTAAGTTGTACTTCACAGACAACCATTCTAAGTTGTACAAGTTGACACATAACCACTGTATGTTGTTATATGGAAATAGATTAATATGTAGTCTATTGGCACACACACATCATTTCTTCTTGTATCATTAGCGTCAGTTAATCTGTTTCAAAAACTCTATATCCTTCTGTCTTTGTCTCTCTGGTTCTTTCTGTATGGTTCAGATACAGTATGTGGACCTATTTATAGAGAGAACAGGCCTGCCTAGCATATGACTTTGCTCTACAAAGACTTGTAAATTACAGACAAACATACAATTCAGCATCAGCATACATTATGTAGCTTAGCGTTAAGAGGATGGTTCTGTACACACACGATACATGTAAACTTACCAAAATGTGTAGAAAATGAAAAATGGATAGTAAAATGCTCCCTTCTCTGGGTAATGTTTGAGTGTGAAGAATATGGCATAGATAAACCACAGCCAACCAATGATTGATAATGCTATAAGTCCATACCCTGCTGGTGACTCATAGATATACAAGACCAAACCTGGATCAAAGGCCTGTAAGGATGAAAGTTGACACTTATTTTGTTGAAACATAATAATTAAATACTAAACAACCAGCGGGATATAAAAACACGAACATTACAATTCAACCCTTCTTACAATGAAACCTGTTGGAGTGACGTGAAAATACAGGCGTCAAGATCAGCCAATAATGTAACAGCAAGATCAAATGCATGAGATTGAACATTCATCCCAGGTGGTACTGGGGTGTCCAAATTTAAAAACTGTTAGGTTGAAAAGTCAAATGATGTAATTTATGTCATAAGAGATTAGCTACGCTGTTTTGTTCGATTGCGGCTCCGGTGTCTCAGGTCGTTACTCTACTTGCGTTACAGCCTTGGGAGTGTGTGAAAAAGCTCCCTTGACATGATTCCTTTGGGTTTGTGAAAGAGCGCCCTCTATATGATCGCTTTGGGATGGAAGAGCGCCCTCTACAAAAGATGATGACATTTACTTACAACTGCCTCATATATGAACAGAATTGCATACACAATAACGTAGAGAGTCATGAAGATAGCAATCTTCACAGAACCTGAGTGGCTGATGCGACCTCTGAAAGTAAATGTGAAATAAGATTATTTTAATATATACGATTACGACCTGTATGAAAATAAACAGTATTCTGGTACTTTTGTTCATTTACATGTATTTTGTGAATAGTTTGAAAATGTGGGATATTTTATTACAACTTTGAAATAACATTGTGATAGAGTTGTCACAGTTTTTTCTGTGGCAATAAAAACACAAAATCTAACATTGATAATTTTTGCATTAATAATATGAAGACATATGTTCAAAGCAATTCTGCATGAAATCATTGTGTTGTTGTATGAAAGTAAAAACATGTCATCTTGGTACATTCATTTTCATGATCTGTCCAGTAACCAGCTTACCTTGTGACTGTGAAGCCCTTAGCAAGTAGAATCAACATCAATAAAAACGTTAGATTACTGACAGACTGGAAAATCCTTCCTGTTGTTTTAAGGCCGATGACACCAATTCCATTGTGTCCATAGTCACCGTAGTAGATACACAGGAAAAACAGCGCCAACACTGCAGAGAAAAGACAGGGAGACTGAGACTATTGTAAAGTAATTTGAATTAGCAGCATGCTTTTACACTGTATTTGCGATTTAAGATTTTCATTGCAATGAGCGGGTTTTTAATTTAGCTGAAAAGGCATCTTGACCACAGTAACTACGTGGAAAAGTTGAAATAGGGACATCATAAATTCAGGAATTTAAAAACTATGCTAAATTACCTTAAATGGGATTCTAGCTAAAAGTCTTGTTTTACAATATTCAACACTGTATCGTCTGTGTATCCTTTATCATCCAAATGAACTAAGATACAGCCTATTTCACTAGTCCTGGCCGATGCAGTGTTTGGTATACACACTGTGGACATGGAATTGTATAACGCGTTATCCAGCTCAAACAACAGATAGCCTCATTGTACGTTGCACGTTGCAAGTCAATACAGTTGAAATTCACTTTGGTAAGATTTTGCCATTTGTGCTAACACACGTTATGGATCATACCATGTGTGCATACCAGAAACAATATTGGCAAAGTTGAGTGAAACAGGCTGTATAATATCTAAGATTTTCATTCAAGATGATAGATACCGGTACAATCTTTATCAAAGGTAGTATGTGCCTAGAAGACACATTTTGGACAATGCGATGTTTACAGTACATTTCTAATCTGTTGATTGTGTGAACTCAATATGTGGAGCAAATGAAATTATTCGGTTAGCTAACAAGAATGTGAAATCTGAGTAAATTTTAAGTACTTAAGTTTCTGTTATCCTAAACTTTACATTGTGGCCCCTAATTGTTATGCATAATTGTGAAAGCACATGGTTTACCTTTTTAAGACGAAAGTTTAAGCAAAGTTCTAACCTAAAGTTCTTTCTTTCTGTCTCGATGTGAATGTATTACCTGAAAGATACATGCTGATTTTAACCACAAAAAGTGAGAGAACATATACTGTTTCAGGCAGAATACATTGGTGTGAACAGAATGGCGTTCCAAGTTATGAAGTCTGTCGGGTAAATACTCACCATAGAAGACAATCGCTGTCAGGTACATCTTGTATGTAGTGTGAAACAGCTGTCTGCTTTTAAGTTTCACTGTGGTAGGAAGAAGATAAAACACAACATTGCTGAACCACATGAAGAACAATTAAAATTTAGGGACTACCGGTACTTAGTTTTCAAAGATTATCTTCTGATGATTAAATTTTTGATCAAATTTGCTCAAGTTAAAGACAGCCTTCATTGAAAAGTCCACCATTTCAAAGTGCATCAAAAGATCTGAAAGTCTGGTAGATACCTATTACAAATAGAATTTGCCTTGATATTTCAGCACAATAGAATTGATAATGGTCTTAGGCTTTTACCTATACAAGGTTTTCAAAAAAAGAGATTTATTACCAGGTATCTGGCTTGCCCCCTCAAGCTTGTCTCAGTATTAAAAAGAATTTATGTGCAATCCGCTGACAAATGATTTTGACCTTTGTGGGTCCTTTGTTGACATGCTCTCCATCAGTGAAGTATTTCGACTTTTTGTAAAATACTACAAACAAATATGTTCGATCCACATTTTAAAAGAAATCATCCGTTTGAATCTTAATCTTTTACCAGTCTTTTACATGACTGACAAGATTCAAGCAGTAAACGTAACACTGTATGAAGGTTAGTTTCTCGTGTCAGCACATCCAGGTAATATCTCGTAATGGAGTTTATTCAAAACGGATAACAATTCAGCTTAGTGGCGGGAAATGAAAATATGCTTCAAGGGTAGGTCGGCCATCTTTGTGCAATTACTTGCATAGTCAACTGAGCTGCCAAATAATGGTGATGATACTCACTGGCGACATATATGGACAGGAACAAGATGATTCCAAAGAGACAGATGAAGACAATGTTAGTCTGTAATATGTCTACAAAATGGAGGGAAAAATACAAGACATTTTGTCAGCATGCAATGTCGTAATCATGCATCGGCCATGCCATGCGCATGTGACGTTCTTCAGGTATCATGTGACTGCCACTCACCATGTTTGATTTTTACATGCAGTCGCCATGATTTAAGCATGTGAATAAATCTTGACGGAACAAAAGAATACCTTTTTCCAAATTTTATCGAAATTTTCCTAAGGAACATCAAGTGAATGCAGTAAAATTTTCAAAGACATTTGTCGGTTTCTGCAAGATGACAAATGTAAGTCTTGTTGATCTGTTTGACCAAAAGTTGTTTTGCTCGGGGATCAACAACAGATGTGACCGACAGGAAATAACACGTTTTTCTCCTTTTGTTTTGTCAAGATTATTCCTTTTCTTTCTAGCCTCACAGACAGCTACTCACTGGAATTGTAAGCACTCCAAAATACAAGGACTGCATGGGACAAAATGAAGACAATATCGATTTGAAGGATATCTGTCAGAAACACGCCATAGACAAACAGAAAAACATCCATTAGTGATATGATCTCTAGAATGAAATCAATGAACACATCGCTATCAGAAAGGAAAATCTCTGCAAAAAGTGTTGGTCAAGAAAGAGTTTTGACTATTATCAGCGACCGTTGACATCAACTACCTTAAAAGTGTTATGGTCGTGTCTGCTCATACCTTGCTTTACAAATTTACAAATCACTCGGGAAAAATGAAGTTAAAATTCACACTAATGAAGTCCCAAGGTAATTAGAAACTGCAAAATTGGGAAGATGCATAGAAAGAGATAGTGATGCTGCTATGTAGTACACTTTCTTTCTTTCTTTATTTATCAATTTATTTATTTTTTGTAGAACAGCTTGTTTACTGTACAGTAAGTTCCAGGAGGACTCATACAGATGTTTTGTATTTTTGGTTCAGAATACAATGCAAACCATGGGAAAAACTATTACATTCATTTCTATAGAAAATTTCAACCTATGATAAATGACATTGCTATTTAAAGACACACAGTCACTTTTTTCATTCATTTTGTGTGATATGAAGAGTAGTTTGTATTTTTGACGTCTTGAAACATGCTAAAAAATTGGTCAACTGTGCACAACCTCAACTCTGCTTTGTAATGAATTTCTTAATTGGCAGTGCTTTTTATGATACAGATAAGGATAGAAGCTTTCCCTCACACCGTGGCAATGTTGAGGAGAGAGCAAATTTGAATAGGTAAACTTCATTTTGTATGAAGGTCACAAACAAAATAATCTGTTTGTATTCACCAAAGGGGTCATCTTTTGCAGTTATGTAAAATCGTCATTTTGTACATGCACCCAGTGACTTTATGCAAGTATTTAATGTTTTTTTTTCTTGATAAGAAAAACAGGGGAAAAAAGCGACTTTGTCCCTTTAAAACAGAATTGTTGCCACGATATGGTTAATGACATTCTACAGGTCAAAAGCTTTTTGCTTCGGCAGGAAGAATGAAAGTGAGAAATCATGATAGAAAGATGTGAAAGAAGCGTAAGATGCAGCTGAAGATGGAGAGAGAGTCCTCTTTGATTAAATGTATACAATGTTATTTAACTGTAACCATGGAAACGACTCAGGTAATTGTTGAAGACTATACTATATTCCACAATTGCCATCCAGTATTGATGGCATGGATGAATAGGACCTAAACAGACTACAAGGTTATTTCATAGACTGATTTCCTTGGTACAACAGAGGCATGAATGCAGACACCAGTGTAAATGATGACTTCATTTATTGCTCTTCGTATTCAAGAGATCTTTTTTGACGTGTAGAAGGTTATCTATTTGAACTCTGTACAGATATGCTGGGGCTAGTTAGCTTTCAAAATTGGTGTCCGCTTGATAGATAAGTTCAATATATGACGTGAATCTACAATTTGGTGGATAGAAAAATTACTAATATTTTAAAATTCTGACTATGTATTCACCATGGAATTAACATGTCTATAACTGAAATGTACAGGCAAAGCGATGAAATTGTTATGGTGACATAACAAGAAGATGAGGTACAGAATTCACTTCTGACAGCAAAAACTATGTCTTTAACCCCTTCACATCGAGTGGTTTTGACCAAACCAATTATTTTCCATGGTGATGCTGGAAATGTGTACTGTAAATGAGGGGAACGCAAGGTTTACAGCAATACTGAGAGTGATTTATTCAAACCCAATGAAGGAATCCAACACCACAGCTATTTATAATGCGAATGATCTGATGTTGTGCCTGCTATGGGAGAAACAGAGATATTTGAAAATTAAGTGTTGATTTTGGACACTAGTCATGTGTAGGATAGGAAATGTAGAAACAGTGTCCGTGTTAGTAAAAGCAACTTACAGAATTCATCACAAGAATAGTGCTTTGTCCAATAGCTATCACCATTAGTAAGTTCAAGATCTT
>LD346116.1:216923-231978 GCA_001465055.1 Ptychodera flava | reverse complement strand
GTGATAAATATATATATATATATATATATATATATATATATATATATATATATATTGTGTACGGCTATGTACACACGCAATGCACATAGTTTGACAGGAAATCATTGTGTTTATCATGCAGTGATTCTAACAACACTGACATGGTCTAATATTTCAGATGCTGCACTCCGTAGAACTGTCAGCTCCTTAAGTTGTGTTGTGTTTGACAGTGTGTCTGACTAAGGATCGTTGCAGTCTCTCTGATGTCCAGTTGGCATCTTACGGTCAAACTGACGTGCTGGCTATGTATAATGAATGGCCTGGTCGGAGAAATTGCAACTCACGGTCCAGAGAGGAACCCCGGAAGTGGGTCAATTTAGCTTACCCAGCTGTCCGACTTCTTGCCGGATATCGTCTTTTTGTCTTGGAATCTGTCATTTATTATACTTCTGCCAAGTCCACTCGTCTTTTTCTTTCGTCTCCCCATTTTAATTCCACATCGAGTTCAATGGTATCGGTGGAAATTGCGTCCTGCGGTTCAACTTCTACGAATGTTGCACGTTGTGAAATCAACATGTGAGACTGTTCGGTATTTCTCTACTAAGAGTATCCCCTAGCTTGAGCTGTTTTGAGCTAAAGCAACTTGTTTGTTGTGGCTGCTGCCTGATAAATAAGACGATACTTATAGATCAATGCTTATAGATTATCTCAATTATTGAACTCTATCAACACATATATATTTCGTGATATAAAGACAAAAATCGTCACGGTGAACAAAACAGCGCTCATTGAAGAAAACTAATAAAAATGGTCATGCTAGGGAGTATTGCAAAATCGTATGCACGTTGAAATCGTCAGCTCAGTGGTATACTACCGAAAGTGGAATTGTAAAACACTCGTCGACTTTAACAAACTCATCTCAATGTTTTTGACCCACTACTTAATGGCGAGGTGTCCGCCACCGGACAGATGGGCGCGAAAGCAAAAAATATTCGCGCTGTCCAAGGTACAGTATTGATGATGCTTTATCTTGCATTCTTGGTGTACACACGTGTTATGAGTTAGCCTGAGTACTACTGTAGTACTAGCTGCATCCATGGAGCTAGAAACGGAGTTTCTAGCTCCATGCTGCATCCGACCTCAGGGATACACATGTAGTATGATGAGGTTCGATGTTTACTTCCATATTCGTTCCTCAAGGGGAGTCAACATCGAACCGCATCAAACGAACCTGCAGCCTAAAACTGCAGCGCCTCTCAGACTGACGTCATTGCCAAAATCGTTTGCCATGGTCAACACCTGTACCTGTAGTGCATCTGTGAGGCAATGATCTCATGAATTTTCAACGTAGGTATAAAAATCGAACCGTTTACTCTTATAATAGGAACATCGTTGTATGATTTTGATTTGACTCCCATCTGTATTCCCCTGGATCCCCAAATTATACAATTTGAAGGGTACCTTACCTTCTCGCTTTCATTTCGCTTGTAAGAAGTCCAAATTCACCATTTCCAACGATAGGATGCCAGCCTATCACTTTCAATCTGATTGGACCTAACCATGGTCACAGTTGAGAGTGTAAGGAAAGGCTTGTCCACAACTTGTACATGGGATTGTCTTGAGCATTACTGTCAGTACCCAATCCAAATGTTACCATTGCATAAAAATATACAAACTTCGGATTCTGTAAAAAAAATGTCAAATGTAAAGTAAGACTAAGTGACACTAGCTGCCAGATGTACAGGCTGTTTCAGCCTTAACCCTTTGAACCTGACTCAGACAAAAATGTCCGCATGATGTCATAGTGTACCAGGGGGCCAGGGTGCAAAGGGTTAAGGAAACCTGAAATGATACACATGTAGTTAAACAGGGATTTGGATGCAATGTTTGGAGTATGTGCCAAGAAACTGAGAGATTTAAGCTTTTGGTCAAACGTTCGTCAAGGAAACTTGAAACCATTTCCTTTCAAAATTAAGAATAAAATTCAGGGGTCACTGTGCAAACTTTGGTAGTTGAGAAACAATTTACCAAAAAGTTTACCAGTATTTGAAATGAAAACTGGCTGCCGTCCCTATGTTAACTCCATTGGGAAATATCACATTGGTGTTTTGATTCTCAGGAAACTAAGACTCAGAAAGTTCAAAGCAGACCGCAGGCTTCAAAATTAGCCCACACGAGAGGCAGACCCACAAAACATTGGGAAAAATTTTCAACTCCAAATATCTGTCCTCGAGGCATATTTCCCCTTAAATGATAATGAATTATTTCATCTCTCTGCTACAGTATTTTGGTTATCGGAGGAGGAACTGTTACTCCCTTGCTGTAAGGACTGTACACAAAGCATTGCAGTACTCCACACTGGCAAGAATTAAAAAGAAGAGACATATGAGAACTGTAAGTGTATCTGCATTTACAGTTTTTTTCTATAGTACGAGTGATGTTATTGGCTGAAAGAGAGGTTGTGTGATGAGTTGCCATAAAGTGAATGGTATAAATGTCATGATTGGACAGGAGATGAATTTTGATGTAGCAAGATCAACTGGGTTTCCTCAGCCTCGGATATTAACTTTCGAAAATGTGAAGAGGAAATATGTATTGAAACTCATAGGCCAGTGTTCTACCATGGTGCCTTCTTTGTTGAGGGACTATGGTTCTCCACAATCTGGAAAAAACAGAGGGTTTACCGATTTACATAACAATATGTAATTTGCATATTATTTGATTTTCAAAAGGATATTCTTTGGTGTGGATTGCTGAAAAAACAAAGGGGTGGTCTACCCCTCAAATGCAGGTATGGAGAACCCAGGGAAACACAAGATCTGTATAACCATGTACAAAATGATTCATATTTCTTAACCCCTTCACCATCATGGTTTCACCCAAACCCATTGTTATCAATGGTAGATGTGGACCTGTTTACGGGGAATTGGGGTGAACAGGTTAAATATTTAAAAGAAAAAGAAAAAATTATAATAATTTGCACATGAATCAAACTGTTAAAATGCAGTCTTTTTTCTCCACTATTAGTTACATCACACATTATGCACCCACTGTATAATCCCGTTGAGCTGCCTCGTAAATTTGCTAAATTTCACATTATTTTCTTTCTTTTTTTGTGACCAAGCTTTGGATAATGAGGTTGTCTGCAGCAACTAGAGAACATGGAATGAAATATCATCATTTCATGCAAAATCTAACAAAGGTAAGACAATGATGCAGTGAATAGTATATACTTGATGTAAATTTTATGTCAATAGACAGTGGCACAGTACTAGAGATTTCCCACAAGTCATCATGATTTGTAGCATAAGAATCCCCTTGAAGTCTACCATGTCCCCATGTGTAGACAAATTCCTGGACTAGTTGTAAACAGTATTAGAAGTCACAGGGAGTCAAGCAGCATCAGAAGGCCCAGAAGGCCCCAGGAAAACCTAATTGTGTTTGTATCGAGGATTCAACTTTAGCAACATCAAAAGATACTTGANNTTAATTTTACAAATCATCATAATCCTGGGGGGTCGAGATGCTTCATGAAGCCAGGCAGGCCCCCTTAGAAAACCCGATTGTGCTTGTATTAAGCAATGATGTGTACAACTTTCCTACGACTGATTCATCGGGATCTGAAATCAAAATCATGTTTTTCTCTTTACACGACAGTGTAACATTCAGCTGGACAGAAAAGTTCTATCACATTTAGCAGTATATGAGCCAAAGACATTCAAGGTAAGATTTGCTTTTTTGAACATCTCTTTGACAAAAAAGATTATGGAACCAGTAATTTGCAGTTCGCTGCTTGACTTTTTTGTCTGGAAATACCAGTGTTTTTGCTAAGGGCGGTAAGCAGATAAATGTTACCAGGGTTACCCTTGGTGTGTCAATGCCATCGTATTAGGGGACAGCAGCAATATTACCGGGGTTCCCAAATTATATACGAATGTTCCCCAACCTTGGCAAACACACTGAATACCTTTTGTGCAGAAGCAGATGAACCAGACTTTGAATGTTAAAGAAGAAGAAATTGGTGGAAAATTGATAACAAATTTTACTACTTTGTATACTGCTTGTCCTTGCAATGGTATCCGTGGGTTTGTAGGGGAGTGCAAAGGTTAAAGGTGAAGGGTGACATTATCAAACAGATAACGAACTAAAGCAATAAATATTACCGGTACATATTACCGGTTTTGGTATCTGTTGAATTCTAAATTGTATCTGGTAACAAGAAAACATGATTTCAATTCCCTGACCCATGTAAACTTGTATTGTAAGCAACCACACTGTCATGATTTGAAAGTAATGAATGTTTGACTGACATCATTTCTCTCCGCTTGTATTATGAATTTTTTCAGAGTCTAGTGGAAGTGGCCAGGAGTAGACAGCAAGAGGGTCTGTTAGCAGCATTGGCACCGCAGCAAAAAGTGGAAGGAGTGTTTTCAAAAGTGACTGAGAAATATGGACTATGATCAAACAAGTCAAAGAGTGACTTCAAAGGAGAAAGTGACTCTGTTACAGGAATGAAGTGCCCCCCCCCCCCACCAAATAAGAGACAATATTTAAGTTTTACCTTCCCCTCTGCAGTGATACACCATGATAACTGATAGACTCAGTCAGGTTGCCTGCTTGAATCTGTATTTCCTTCTGAGGACAGACTGACCGTGACCTGATACACCAGGGTTATGTTTGTCGTTATGCCACGGATTGAAAATGGGATTGACTGTTTTGCCGAGGCAGACCATGTCATGATCAGTAACCGTAACATTTCATCTCCACTTACCAATGCCCATCCCTGTTTCTCAGTAGAGTTGTCAGGCCAACCTGTTGACAACAATAGCATAGGACTGACCCATTGTTTGTAGTAGGGATGAGACTGGAACTTTGATGTTAGAGTCTTTTTACTGAAAATCATTTCACATTACCCATCCTTGAAGGTTGTAGAAGTAAGCATCTCTATTTTAGATCAAAATTTCCAGCACTGTGAATGATGATTTGTAAGTTCACTGAGACAGGAAATACTGCCATAGTTACTGCAACCATCATGCCTTTAAATTGTTTACAGGAACTGTCTCAAAAGCATCATTGAAATTTATTCCCATTTATATTGACCTGGTAGAATTCTTTGCTGTTACAGATGGACTGCAAGGCACTGTTATCCTGTTTGTACATTGGCCTGTCAGCAGAGGGCGCTGTTTTTTAATTTTTTTTGTCTTAAAAAAGTTTGTTACATCATCAGTAGACGTGTGGGCCAAGTCCACCAATTTTCCATCTGAATAGTTTTCCATATATTAACTCACTGTTGACATGTAGAAGGCATAAACAAATCTTTTGACAGTGGACAATTCAGAATGAGTCCTTTGTAACTTTCTGCAGCATTTTCCATGTACAGGAATACATCTTATTCCCCTCACAAAGAGCTCAGAGTTGTGCAGTGTGTATTTTTCTTAATTATGTTAATTAAATATGCTATGTTTGCTCAGATTCTGGAGAAAGTTTTGTTTATTTAAGGTGATTTAATTCACAAATATAACAGTTTGAAAGCATAATCCTCAATCAACATGAAGTGTCATATCTGTGTAACTGAAAGTAGGCGTGGACTGTGATTGCCTTGTCTTTGTGTGGCGCCCTCTATAGCCGACGCCCATATAAGCAGTTTACCAGTGGAGTGCGCCCAGAAGAAACCTTGACCATCATCTATCCCCAGGAAAGGCTTGAAGATTTTGACCTTTTTTCACACTTGAATTACTCCAGTGAAAGTTTTGAGTTCTCCAGATCAAAGCTTTCATAGTAGATAATGTTTGAAATATGTTTAATCTTAAATATTTGACATTTCCAACAACCTTGCTTAACAATATTTGGCAATATAGGACCTTGTTTTCGCCTTGATTAGGGATGGTAAAGGAGTGAACATTCACTTTGACACCTTGATATACATTTAACGTAAAAATAGAGGTTCTAACGATTTTTTTTTATTTTTGCCATTAAAGCCAGTCACAGTTATAGACAAAACGGAAAACTTTGCTTCTCACTCTTTTGCAGTGAGAATCAATCTTTAATTTTTTCCACCAAGAAGTTCATAACAAGGTTGTTTTATAAAATATGACCGGTTTTCTTCACAAGATTTTAACATGTCGATTTTCCAAGTTTTCTGTTAGCGTTGTATGAGCGGAAGTTTATAAATCTCATTTCAGTGTGATGTATTTCAGAAGTATGTATATGGTTTAAATTCAACATCAGTCTAATGATCACGACACATGTTTATTCAGTGAAGGATATAAAAATTTCTAACTTTTTCGTATAGCCTACATTATTTTGGCACCAAATGAAAGTGTAATAAACTATTGGCACAAATTATAGTGAAATAATATGCAATCTACCAATGTGTTCCATGGGGGAGGAGTGTGGGGCAACAGGGTAAATTTACCGCAAATTGTATCCCAGGACAGGGGACTTCGGTGGCTATGATAAGCTCTGTATCTATAATTTTGACTGATACCTAGTCATAATGTAGCCTCTGGACATGAATGTAGCCTCTGTTTTCCCCCTCCCTCAGGTATTTGACATTTTTGTAGCCTGTGGGTGGGGAATTTTACATGGCTTGGAAAAATGTCAGATTCCTCTGTTAGGCCCACCCCTCGGAAAACATCGATAGGTGCATAAGATAAGAAAGGCGCATGCGAGGCCCAGTAACATAATGTACCGTGTGCGAATAAGTCGCATTTTCAGAATGACGCCCTCTAGCGACTTAAACTGCGACTGCTTCTGTAAGTTGTTCACGGAATCGGTGCATGAGGAATCAAGGCCTTCGAGAAAGCTGCCGAAGTAGAAATCATGACGTTTCAAGATCCCCTCCCGAGGCCGTGAGATAGAAGTATTTCTGCTTAAGTCAGAAGAATAGCTTTACTGTCCATCATCAGATGTAAACATCAGTTGATGTTGTTGTTCTTCGGATTGTAGAAGAATTCAACTTTCCCGCACGGTGGCTCCATCCATACGAGTCGCAATGTGACGGTCATCGGAGGTATCGGTATTTGTAATTAGCGCTCGTCTCTATTACGTAGATTTGTTGGGTAACGATATTTGCTGGTGGCAAATTCGGTTACTTTCGTCTGTTCGTTATAATTGTGAATTGTAGTGAACGGAGTCCTCTCAATCGTTATATCTGTGATCTCTATTTCAACATCAACGGTAACAAAGGACCATCTTCAACAATGGCGCAGTGCACCATTTCCAAAAGTCTTTACAAAACTTTCTGACACAAATTGACATTTGCATATCGATAATTAATAGCACACGTGGGTGGTTCGGAATGACACTAACGGTCTCTGGTTGACGGAATTCGGACGAATTCTACCAGTTTTTCTCGGTTATAGTTTTTGTGACCCAAGCCCTTGACGTGCATTTGGTTTTATAGTTTTCATCATAACATTTGAAGTGAGAAAGTACATATGTTTTCGTTAACCCTACAGGTCTTTAATATTCCTGACAGTCTTGACTGTAAAACCATCGGACAAATATATATTTGTACATATTAAAGATAGATCTGTGATGCCATTAGGAATAAACTTTGGTATACTAGGTTTTGAGTAGCGACTTAGAAAAAAAAACACCTCTTGTCAAATAAGATATTCTCTGTCGATTGCTGAGATATTGTATTTCAAATTTACAATTATAGAATAATCGTTGTCATGACAACTCTTAGAAACCCATGACTTAAAGTTTACTTGACAGATCTTATGCAGGCTTTTAGGATGAACATCGGGACGAAGAGAGGAAATTAATGATGAAGTGAAGGCACAAGAGCCGAGGGTGGATGCACCCAGCAGAAATGAACTGATAAAGAGATTGAGAATTTTCCTTCTCGAAAGAATCAGAGATTTGACAATTTAGTGACGAGCTTCAAATCCTTCTAATCTAAGTCATGGCCACTTTTTGGGGGCAGGCTAAGTCGTCACTGCACCATCACATCAACAGTGCCTCTGTGAACAAATGAGACATAAATAGATACTAGAGACTGAGCGAGATGGGTGCATTCCTATGTAGGTATGTACGTACGTGCATGATGTGTGTCTGCTTGTGTCTATGTTGGAAGATACGTGCGGATCGGCATATACGCATTCATGTGTGTGTGTTCTTACCGGTGGTGTTGGCACTCGGGAGTAAAACAAATGTTTGCACATACTTATTTGAAAATACCCATCCCCTCTACAGCGTTACCCGCATACATATTCTCTAGCCGCGATTTTTCCCTCCTTTTCTGGCTTGAGACAGGGCATGATGTTGACTCATATTTTGCTCTGTTGCATCTGTGTCTTGTCTTAATGTGCGGCGTTTGGTCGAAGCTCAAAACATACACAGTCGTACAGTGTCTGCACGCAATTCCCGAAAATCTTCTCCAAATTTTGGATAGGCATTTGTTTAATTTGCATATCGATAGTTAAATTGTGACGTCATTCGGAATCACACAACCCCCCCCCCCAACTCTTACGCCGACCGACTCTTCACTAAACGTTGCAAGAGGCACATCAATTACTTGCAGATATATGGTTAAATAGTTCACATTGGTACAAACTTCCAGCAACCAGTTTATTCATGAGATAATCTAACCTCTATTCAATTCCGCGAGCTAAAAGACATTGTAGGGAGGTAAATATGGATATGCAATGGAAATTTTCGCTGATTTTACCGAAAGATAGGAGAAAAACACAATCTTCAACAAGATTCTTAGTATTTCTGACAAAAAGAAGAAAAAACCCATAATTAAACCATTAACTACCACATAGTGGAGTAATTGCATGTGATCTTTAAAAGTACAACGTACTACAATGAAGCATTGGCTAAGAATTCGTTTCCAGCTGAGAAGTGATGGCAATGAATGAACTCACATGAAGTCACGGCAACATTCACAATATTTTTGCTGAAATTCATAGTATATGCTGACTTCGCTGAATGATTCGAACATGCTTTAGCAATTAAGAGACATAACGTTCACAAAACCAAATCACCAAAACGTTTCTTAACTAACGCCATCGAAGACTTGTAACATACATTTAATAAATCTCGTCGTATTCCCTCTTAATATTCTGTAATTATCCTTCATCGATTCTTTTGTTTTAATGCGCACTGTTGTTATCCAAACCTCGTTAATGTAGCCACGCCACCATTTGTATCGATCGCCAGATAATGTGAGACTCCCTGTAGAAACGTTACCATGGCAACAGATATCCACATTCCACCACGGTAATTAGATTTTCCTGTGCGATCATTTTAGTGGAATGTGTAATCACAATTTTAGACGTTTCAGGTTTCTCGTTCCGACACCGCAAGATTTATTATTTTCCAATGCGTCAGCTGAAATATTGAAATCTCAGCTTTCATACTTTTATCATAAATTATAATCATATTTCGAAAAAAAAGATTGATTCTGTGATTTCACGTTGCATAAGCCGATGCGGTCAAAGTAGTCAATTTTGAGACTTACAGTATACCCTACACCGTGATACTTTCGGACTTCCTGTTTGTTTGTTTGTTCGTTGTTGCTTTTAATTTTGGACCCACTAGTGTGAATGAACACCCTGCATATGCCATTCCTTGATTCACGTATTGACTTACTACGGTACAGTTTCTAGCACTACATTTTTGACCTCTGGTACTTCAGACAACCAAAAAAGATGAGCATTCAAGGTCACGTAGGGACCATTGAAACGACCCATATTTGTCTTGGAACTTTTTGATCATAGAAAGTTTAACGGACGCGGCGTTATAACATGACGAATTCGGGGATGCAAGAGCAACAGGAGGTCATCATCGATCGAATAGGCCTAATCTATATATGTAATTCAGAGAGATATAAGAGTTTAGTGAATTTGTTCTACAGGACACTAGGTCGCATTCGGTCTAACCCAGTCTAGTCTGATCTTGTGTCAGTCCCGGGTTTGTGACGATTTGACGTCAAATATTAAACACGGAAGCAATAAAATACTCAAATAAAGTTGTGTTTCAACAAGGCAAAAAGTCTACCTGTGAGTGTGACAGAATTATCATGCTTTTTCTATCGATAACTTTTTTGATGGCTATCATAGATGTCAACGGTGACCGTTGAGATATGGAAAATTTCCAACAAATATTGTGCGGATTAGTTCTGTTCAGAGAATTGGATTGTAGAAAGAAGTTTCGATGATGATGATGATGATGATGATGATGATGATGATCGTTATTGTTGTTGTTGTTATCTTCGTCGTTTCGAACAACATCGTTATGGATAAAACAGAGTAGAAAAAGATAAATATGATCAAAAGATCGAAAAAATTACAGATATTCATCAGATGTTGACATCCACGGTGTCCGTTCAGTTCATATTCTTTCAGTTCCTATGGACTTTTTCATTCACGAAACAGTTCAGCGATATTATACCTAGCCTCTCTTCTGGCATTCTTAATTAATCCATTTGATCTGATCTCTATTGCTTTTCCGAGTACTTCAGAGATTCCCATTGACAATATTGCTCAGCAATATGCCCCTCTTCTCGTTACAAGAAAATGAAAGACTGGTTTCCCATCATGAAAGACTCGCTTAATTTCAATAAAAAAGAGACAGTCGTGCTGGTTGCGTGATCGGTATCGTGTCTAGGGGATGGATTCGATAAGGAAACAGTATCACAGTGTCGTATTTTTTCGTTCCACTCATGAAGCGTGTCTCACCTAGTTTCAGTTGAAAAGTGTGAGCAGTGCGTCGGTGAATTTTGTCACGGCATAACCGTCTCAATCCATCACCAGTCACTTCTTTTCCTGCGTGCGACACGAGTTCGCGCGAGTTTCCCACAAGACACAAGAGCGGTGGTTCTAAATCGCTTGAATGTGGTTACGTTCAGACTTCAGGTCTGTTCACAATGACTTGCTGACTTGTCCCTGCATGCAAAATTGTGACGCCTCCCCATCCTTTTTACAAATTTCAGCAATCTGTCTTTCCCAATTCAAGACATGAAAAACAGAATCAGAGCATCGATTCATTGATTCAAAAGTCTCTGCAAGTCACAATTAATCATTTCATTTGCAGTTTTCCAACCATTTATATTGACTGGTTCGTGTCCCAAATAGCCATCAACCCACACGCTCAGACTATGTCCCTTACAATCCGCACGACTCAGTCTGTGTGTCCTCTCGTGCACTCTGAATACTGGTGTTCGAGTCCTGACAGATCACAGGCACATCTATTTTCTGCCCCTTTCAACTCATAATCTCGAGTCGATCGATCGATCGATCGATCAATCCTTTTATTCCATGCATCGCTTATGCACTTGGTCTACTTAACATGTATATCTGTTTAATGTCCGGTGACAGCCATACTTTCCGATACTGAAGTCCCTGCGTATATTTCCTTCTGAGTACACTTTTCTCTCCGACAACTTTATCCACCCAATATTACTTTCGATTCAACATGCCCTATTACAACCTCCCACCACACAAAGCCTACCCCCACCACACAAAGCCTACACCCACCACACGAAGCCTACCGTCTTTTATACGTATCACTATATACTGCCCTACCCTTGAGATCGCGATCTTTCTCAAATTTATAACGCTAGTTCCTTTATTGATAACTATAGCTGTCTGTAAAACATGTTTGTAAGCGTAAGTCATATCAACGAACATGCACATATACGTACATAGATACAGATAGATACATAGATACGTAAATACATAGAAAGATAGATAGATAGATAGATAGATACATACATACATACATACATACATACATACATACATACATACATACATACATACATACATACATACATACACACATAGATAGATAGATAGATAGATAGATAGATACATACATACATACATACATACATACATACATACATACATACATACATACATACATACACACATAGATAGATACATACATACATGCAGGAATGCATGTATGCATGCGGGCAGGTAGGCAGAGAGACAGACAGACAGGCACACTGCTGATAGACAGAGATTCGATGTGGCTTCAACAGTGAATGAACATGTTCACAGACGTCTGACTAGCTACTTTGGTTGTCACTGGGATGTTGACGGAGAAAAAGTTGAAAGTTATCAACATTTTATTCATTTCAAACTACCTTAAAATACCTCAGGTCTTCTAATGTTGGCAAAACATTTCAAAGTATTTCGAGCTTTAAAGTGAAGATTCCCATATTCTGTTTTCATTTGCGCCGATATGAAACGAGAAATCGGGGATCCAGCCGTGGATGTCAATTTTTGCGCGATGGACTCTGCGTACACGTCGACGCCGTGCTGTATTTGTCAGTTATGTATTTCACGAGCGGCCGGCGTTGAAATCAGGGTTTCTCACAGATTGAATTGTCAAAAGCAATTGCCTCAGACCACGTTAACTACGTAAATTACATGCTGAACAAGTAATGGCAAAAAAAAATAAAGGGAGAGAGGGTTGACGGGCAAAATCACGACAGTGCACTGCGCCGAGATTGGTCATATGCTATCGAGTGAGGGCGTCGACTCATGTAGTAGGATGGCAGCTCGTACAAGGATGTTGCTCGTCTGACAGCGGTTGGTTCAACACTTCTTAGCAACGCCACAGACAATAGAGTTATCATTCGATAAGGTAGGTGGCGATCTACTGCAAGTGATTTTCTCTGCTCTTCTTCCGAGCAGTCAGCGCGTCTCATTGGCGCTGCGCGCTCCTTTCTCGATTCTGGCCTTCCTCAGACAGATTCTGAAATATCAAAATGCATTTTCAATCTGTCAAGCAAAACGAGGTTCTTACATTTTCGATCAGGTGTCGTGGCCCTGTAAGGAATGACAAAAATATTGTTCGTGTAACATGCAAGTTGAGGACGAAAGACGTTGCGCCCTGCGTGCGTTTAAGAGGCAGCGAATGGGAAAACCGCAAAGTCTGCCGCGATAGTGGTTTTGGAAAATCAAACGATAATATCGAATGCCGCGTGTCTTTGTCTATTGAAAGGACATGGAAATATTAAGTAGATTTTGATTAAAAGCCATGATACATTCCAATCAAATTATGAAACCAATAATACAATAAAACCCACATCTATCATCGAAATAATCTGGCATGTGTGTTCCGCTCGCGTAATATTCAGACCGTCCCAAACCATGCTTTCTCAGTGCAGTACATTAGACATTGCAAGACGCATTGCTCACGATGTAACATTTTTGAGTCAGAAGAATTTGCTTATAGTCATTGCATCCGTGATCGAATGCGCAATAAATTGAGATTCAGACCTTAAAAACCCATACTTTTGATTTAATTTTGGTCAATGATATGCATTATGTCTTCCTTGTTCGAGGGTGGCAACTTTGGACGTGTGCGCGCCGGAGAAAGTCGCACGCTCGTAAAACCCGTATCGCCCAACGGTGCAAAAAAATAAAAATAAAAAAATAACAATTGCAGTGTGGCTACTGTTCGAATCAATATATTTAAAGGGAGTATACCAAGTATAGTTGAAACACAAGTTACAACTCGAACAGTGCAACAAAACATCGGATTTTAAAGTTCAATTTTCATAATCCTGTGACTCATTCAATTGCAATTGGAGTCTTCAACGTAGAAGCGTGTTGTGCCATAAGTGAAGAGGCCTGCATACCAAAGGGTTTTAAGAATCCCGTGAATACATCTTTCATTCGGCACGGTGCTCGGAGCGACAGGTTTCGTTACAATTGAACGTTAAACTCGCCCGGAGACGACACTCACAAACTGACTAGGCATGTATCAACCTGTTTTTTAAATTTATGGAAGGGGAAAATTACAGCTCCGGTGTTCTCAATCATATGTGTACCGTATGATACACACTTTCATTTTCAATTATTTTTATTGCCTATAAACATGCGCTATGATAAGCTATTTTGGGGATTTGTCTGTTTATCTTTTTGAGGGGGAAAGCGAGCATCATAGAGACTTTCTGCTGAGGTTAACAAGTCTAATTATATAGCTCTGTATCATTTGATCGTATAGTTAAAAGTATTACCTCACCGTAGCTCTCCAATCCTTATCCCCTCGTTTGTATTTTCAAAGCAGAGTGCACTTCAATCCCTCAATACCTCATAATATTCTCTCCTACAGCTTGCGCGCGGACCTGTTTTGAAAAGTTGGACAGAAAATTGGGATTCTAAATTCCCTTTTTCGGTGAAAATAAATCGCAAAAATTCATTGTTTTTGTCATTGATCAATTATTAAGTGATTGACTGCCAATCGAATTTCATATGAAAGTAGATTTGAATTAATATTGCTGTTCGGATCGAAAATTTTGAAGTAATTGACTTATGATGGTCCTTTTTAAAGGAGAACGGCTTACCAGGGGGAAAATGGCTGTCACTTTTGTTATGTGTGTGTGTGTGTATAGTATAGTATATATATATATATATATATATATATATATATATATATATATATATATATATAAGTTTTAGAAAGGTTGCTTCGAAATCCTTTCGGAAGCAGAACAACAACAAAAAATTGCATCAAAAGTTGTAGTTGAAGTAACTTTCACTTTTTCAAGGGAATTAGCCAAAGTTCTAATTCGCTTTTTTTCATTTTCAAGCCGCATATTATAGCCTCTACCCGATACCTTGTGTTACTGCCTGTCCCATTTTGTAACTTATAGCATTTTATAGATCTATATTCCTGGCAGGTCCCTCCTTCGCGTGCCTGTATAACAACTCTATCCAATCTCATACATATATACAAGACCGACCTGTTTTCACGGACGTGCTCACCTGTTTATATCTCAAACCTGTCCCTGTCTGCGCATGCCCCTTGAGCAATCTGCCTAACTTCATCTGTCCAGCCAAAGGACTCCCCTCCTTTCTGTCTGCCTATCTGTCGGCCTGTCTATCTCCCTCCCCGCTTTACTTGTTTATCTCATTTGCATAAAAATGAAAGACGCCGAATCCCGTGCCAAAATGTGACTTTGAGAATGTCTTCAACAACACAGAAGTTTAAATAGCATTTTCTAATCGTATGATAAAATATGAGAATACAGCAATATAGTGATGAACAGGGATAAATATTTGCTGACTTGAGATTTATATAAAGATTAATTCGGTACGTACGT
>LD346116.1:192589-212023 GCA_001465055.1 Ptychodera flava | reverse complement strand
GGCGACAGTGAAAGATGCCGCCGCCCGTGTTATCTTGGTCCTATCAGCACCAAATTCAATGCGAGACGGTTCATCGCATGGTCGGATGGCCCATAGAGAAGCGACAGGCCCTTTCATCGGGTTTATAGAGGATTAGAGGGACGGCGCAAAAGACCGGATCCATCGCAGGATATGGGAAGAGACACTGAACAATGGAGAGATGTCGTGCAGATAAAGCGATCGTTTGTCTCGCCTTCACCCCATGCGGGTCACCCGTGAACCGATAATCTGGCGGTGTTTTTTCAAGAAGAGTGAAAGAAAACATACGCAAATTTTAGTGTGACCTGAGGGAATGCGACGGATGATTCTGGGAGGTTCTCAGCCTTGGCGCAAGTGTCTCTTGAATGGGTCGCTTCAACGATATTTTACTTGGATCATGTTGCTGTATCCATGGATCGAGGTAGAGGTGAAAACTCGCTTTTACCTCCAAGTTGTTTCGCCTTGTTTGAGACATTGTTGTCCATTTAGTGATTAGGTGACGCATATATATATATATATATATATATATATATATATATATATATATATATATATATATATATATATATATATAACAAAATATTAGAGTTTGGGTGGTCTCAACAAAACACAACATAGTTTTTACAGTGACAAGCTTGTTCGCCTTGTTGACAAAGCATCGTCAGGTCCAATTGATGAACAGAATCCAGGGGTAAAATTTAACCAACGGAAAAATACAGGTGTGAAAAAAAAGACAATAGGGTGTTGACGAAGTTCAGTGTCACGATCAGATGACAAGAACAATAGTATATATATATATATATAGAGAGAGAGAGAGAGAGAGAGAGAGAGAGAGAGAAAGAGAGAGAGAGAGAGACATACATACCTGCATACATACATACACACAAAACACACGTACCATTTTGATCGTTGAAGGGTTTAAGATATCTACAAAAATCCTGCGCGGCATTTCTAAAGTACAATTTACACGTTGTACTTTCGCAACATAGAAGAAACTCATTTTTCCCTATACATTACTGAATAAGCAGCTTTATTATTAGCTCCGTGATAAATGGAATCTCGTGTGGCATACAGATTTGCATAGTAGGCAGTGCGTTTTGCCCGGTAATCCCACTTTCTGAACACGTGACAAGAAAAATCATCAAATGACGTTACCGTTTGACGCTGGAAATTAATTGGGATCTGTCCTAATCAAGACACTTTTTTAAGGCGCCGCGATAATATGTGGCGGTTTTGTAGTCCCGCAGAAAAAGCAAATGTAGCCTAACAGGTGTCTATTTGCGCGGGATAATTACACGTGTTGGGGTTGAATCATGGGAGAATTTAGTCACAGATATGAGATAGCATTTATTAAAATATTTATGACCGGTTACCTTCTAAATCTCTTGATTACATTTTTATGTGATTTTTTGAAAACAAGATACATTTTGTTAGTTTAAATGAGCTTATTGCATCACTTATGTCCCCAGAGAAGAATGTTTGCAGCAAATGTATTGGAATTCCGAACTATGCAGAAACCGCTGCATATTATATTTATGAAATTTCCACGGAATTCAAGTGGCGACAGTCGAACTTGGCGCACACAGAGGGACATAACGGTGTGCTTCAAGTAGGCATTCAAACATCGATGGCCTCTTTCAACTCTCGCCGTGTGGGGCTATTCATTACGTACATATCGAATTAAAGGCCGTCGTTCACAGAAGCGGGCATCAGCATTTTGATAAACCACGTAAATTACTCAATCCGCGAGGTCCGTGTATCATATCAAAAAGACAGCGGTAGCAACACAGTTCTATCAGAGTCAGATGATTGGCTCATCTTCGGCATCAGTTGGGCCTACCCTTCATAATGCGAAAAACTGCAGGTCGCGATGCGAAAACATAAGCTCCCATTTATAATGGAAAAATATACGTTACTGCTTTCTACAGCCAAGCCACGAAGAGCGGCTTCTCTCGTCGTGAGAGTTAAATTGACGGCCTGCCATTTTTGTAGATACTGCCGGACATCCTGTAGCACTGGCGACCGTGTTGTAACCATGGAAACTAATTTTCCGAAGATTCTCTGGGTTTAAAAATAATGCGAAATTGAGCTCGCCATCTAGCGTTGCGTTGCTCGGTCTGTCGGCAACAAAGAAAGTACACAACTAGTTGGAGTGATGAATGGTTCGCCGGAAAACACCTGTCGGTTTTCTTTCTTGGTGCGGTATCACCACGCACGCGCAGCTCGTCATGGACCATCTCTGTTTACCTATCGCAGAAATGGATGAAATACACCGACCACTTTGCAATTACAAAGACTTCTTGCCAATAAATTTCATTTTATTATGCGCCGTCCTCGGCAGATAAATTTATTACTGGTTTATGGCACTGTCAAATTCAAACAGCGCAGCGATCTCTGGTTATTTAGCTACAAAGTATTATCACTTGCAACCTACCGCTTTAGTTTACATTGCGCTTGCAGTTTTCACGCTGTTGTTCATCGGTTTTGGGCGAGTCGTGTTTTGGAGCCAGTGATAGTTTTGGCGCGCAGACTTCCGACTGGGATCTGGGTGATGAAACTTGAGATGGTCGTGGGAAATATCATATTGGGTACCATCATAGTTGATTGAATTGTCAATTTCCACCCATATTAGATAACACAATTAATAAACCAGTAATTAGGTGACTTTGACGTTCGCCCGAGGAGAAGTGAGCTCGGGCCGACTTGACTGTGTCATCTCCACCCCAAAAATGAAATCAAATAGTCAAGGTGCGCATGCGTGCAGGTAGCTTTTGCCATGTTGACAAGACAAGTGTGCGTTGTTGCAAGTGAAGTGCTGTGCGGTTACAATGCGGTCCAAAGGGAAAGCACGGAAACTCCCCAAAAGTAAGTCCGATTTCTCATTCCAGCAGGTTAAGGTTCGATTCTGCTTCATCCAAACGCTCTCACCTCGGTGATGGGCGAATCCCGTGTGAATCGGACGATCGGGATTCCCATTTCGGAAGACCGCGGCTCGTCCACGGTGCGCCGTACGTATCATTTTAGAGAAATCATTTATGTATTCATGTGTGCCGAAGTCACCGCGGTGGCCGCTAAATTTTTCTACCCTTACGTATCGCTTTGTCTACTTCCTGCTTCACGTCAGCTGCAGCTTATCAAGCGCTAACAATTCCCTCATCAAAATTCAACTGGCGCGGGCGGCAGGCACTTTTTTTATCGACTTTCGGAAGTTCGTTGGTGAGGTCAACTTCTATGGGTTCTTCAAAAAACCCTAGACACCCTGAACCGGTGACTTTGTTCATCGGCTTCACGTCCAACATTCATTACCATTTGAAAAGCCGAACAATTCCTCTATCGAAAGGGGTTATTATATCAGTGCTAATTGAGTGTTTTGAGAGTGGGGTTTCTTTGTGCGAGGGGATTCCCAACCACCGAGGACGTTGGAGATAATTTTGGATGTTTTTATATGATATTGTGAAAATCGGTGATGGCCGCCCCCGCTGAGCTCGGTGTCGCCCAGTGAAAATGACCGTTTCTTTGAGGTGAGCTCACTCAACACTTCTGCAATTCGATACTTTTCTAGCCAGTCGTCTTTTCAAAATACCTTCTCTCCCGATTGTGTGTATTTCGATGGCCCTATCTATAAAGGAAACCAAAGACTGTGCTATTTCGGCGGACGTGTCGGCTGGTTTTATGACCAACCAGCATGGACGACCGATGGCTAATAAAAGTTTTGAAGACACTTACGCTGTTTCGTGTCGAACAATCTAAACACAACCTTATATGCACGGGACGCGATATCACATTTTCTTGTCGCGTCCATTGTGTGGACAAAGGTATCTTGCCCTGAAAACTAAACTGACATAGCTTCCTGTTTTGTAGTCCGTTTTATAGCAACAGTAAACCAAGTCTATGTTTTGGCTTCACTGAAGCATATTTAATAATGGAGATTTTTTTTATATGTAATGGAGTATCGTCATATGCATATAGTGAAATGTAGGTTGTTTGAGACCACTCTCGTCGTTGCTGAGCTCAAAGTCCAAGCCGTGATCGTACCTCAGTATCGCTGTACATAAAAAAAAAACGCATGGTGGGCCAGACTCGTCACAAAGACGGCCCAACATTTCATTCTGAATTAAAGGAACATCAGAGATCATCGACTCCTTTGTGGTGGAGAACCTCCCTCACGACTATGAGACCACGGCTTCTCAATGTTGAAAGTTGTACCTGATGATTACCATTCAAAAAGAAGGTTTTGTGCGCCTCTGTTATGTTGAGAAACTACTTCACGCGCCAGTGGTTCGGAAACGCTGGACTGCTTTTTGAGTACCCCATACATAGACGCCGGTACAAGTCCCATTTGAATGGCCGTTATAGTTTCCACTGGCGATATGTGTACATCGGAGATTGTAATTCGAGTCATTGCAGAGACTTTTGGTGAAGCTCAAATCCTGGCAACAGAATGAAAACTATCAGTTTCTGCCCCTTGAAGATGGACAAATAAACACACGGGAGTCGGTTAAATGAGACTGTATACCAATCAAAATGCTTTTTGTGGTGCTAGTAAGTTGAGTCAGAGAGAGATAAACTTTTGAGTATCTGTGGAATGCCATCATCCACAGATAAAGAAAGGAAATTGTCAAATATATATTCAGTTTTACTTGAGATGAATAAATAGCAGAATAATCTCCCTAAGTAGCATTGCAAAGTGATGGTATAATAAGCAGGGAGTCGCTTTCCCCCCCCCCCCACAGCAGGGGTCACCATGACAACAAAGCCCTCATGCAGATTTCCAAGGCAGTTGGAGCAGGAAGCATAAAAAAAGTGCTTTTATTTTGGTAACATCCGAAGATCAACTGACAAAATGGATGGGTTGCAGAACTGGTGTCCTGTAGCCTAGTATCTGTTGTATGACCTTGGATACGCCCTTATCAGGACAAACCAGTTAGTACTGTGTAATCTAGCACTGCAGGCAGATATTCCTTCTCGCTGTCTCCCCCCCCTTTCCCTCCTCAGAGTCAGGACGCTTGCTATTTTGGAAAGTTATCTCTGCAAGCAGGGGCATTGTCTAGCTAACAGACATGCTAGATCTATTAAGCGGAGCCGTAGATTACATGCCCTGGGTGAATGCTCACCCGCGACATCTGGGTTTATAAACAGTCGTCACTGTGGAGGGCCAGTGTCCGCAGGCCAGGCATCCAAATAGGTTTCCAGTTCAACTTCATCGTTTTTTTCCCCCTCTTTGCTATCAGGCATAAAGAGAAGGTAAAGTATTTTTCGTTTTGCCTCTTGACGTGGGAGACTAGGCTCGTGAGAGAGTCTCGTTGAGATCGGTTGATTGCCAACGTCCTCAAAAAAGTCTGCCCGGGATACATCAGCTAATGGGAAGTTGTTTTGCCCTCGGTTTGCTTACTTTATTGATGTTGTGTAGGTGAATTGTTTCCAGCAATTAATCAGCTTATTCTTGGATTTGACATCACAATATTATCAGCCATATTTCACGCAAAACACTCCTCATGAAGCAGGGGCTCGCTTTTGTCTCAGTATTGTAAAATGCAGGAGATTAGCACATGCAACAGGTTTGATGTTCCATAATTAATTTATGGCCGCTATTGTTTGTGAGTTTTGATATATTTCAGTTTCGTTTGTGTCACGTAGCTCTTTAGACAGTTATGTTAGAGTGTATTTTGCAAAATTAACTTCATAGTTTTACATAAAATTGAGTCATGATAAACTAGGACACTAAACTTTGTTGTGAATTGTTTCCTAAGTAAATCCCTCGTAAACTATTTACTTCATAAATTTATTTTAATTTCAACAATGGTTCTGATGAACATTGGGAAAAAAAATTAAATCTTAATCCCTGTCACGCTTATTTCCAAGTGTAGATGTCCAGCTTTACTACAGACAACAATAGGGTTATTCCACACTTTGGTGATGTGAGGGTTGACCAGCTGAATCGAAATAACTTTAAAAAGTTCTCTTGTAGGGTGTCACTCATATAGGTACTTGAGCTTTTGATTGTTAACAAATAGATGAATTGTTGGATTTGCATAATGGCTGTCAAAAGTTTTGATTCAAATTTGGATACTGTTACCAGGTGGCTCTCTGGAAATTTGATTTTTGGGAACTGAAAGCTATATTTGAAGCACTTCAATTACATAAACAAAGCTCCACCCATTGACTTTTTTTAGGGGTGCCAGTGTGTCTAAAGTGGCAAATGTCTAATGATGCAGAAAATTAGCATCTGAAGATTTGGGTATTGTATTCGCATATGGGAGCGTTTTCTGTATTTGGGTAATTTTGGTCACAGGAAAGGGTGTCTTTGTGGAGAATTGTGTACTGTCTACTGATTGGCTAATCGTTACCCTTCTGTGCCAGATTCAGCCAATCAGAAGTGGTCTTTTTGATCTTGTAGCTGCAATCCTATGAATACTTTTCCATCATTTCAAGCGAATTTTTACACTGGCATAAATTTCTGACAAATGACAGATTTCATCATCATTACTGTCACCCCTATCACTACCAGATTTTGGTATAACCCCATTGTATTCAATAAGGGTTGAGTTCATGTACAGGTAACAAGGCATGAAATGATAATTGTCATCATATAGTGCTATAATGTATACATTCAAAATGATGCCAAATCAAAGTGCTAGTGACAGAACAATTACGTTAATATTGTATTTTTTTCTAGATATACTTTTGATAAATTATCAAAGTTGAGTTCAAGGCTGTAAAAAAATACAATTGTAAGAACGCTGAGAAACTAACTTTTGCCTGTAGCTCTTTACTGTGGATTTTCCACCCAAGTATGTTGGTACAATTTCTCCTGCGGGCTGAATATTTGAAGAAAGATTGACCAGTTTTAATTGTTAAATTGTATAGTTGTAAGCTTTTGTCATGTGATAAAGCAGAACCAATGAGATTTTTTTTGAATCGGTTATTTGTACGGAAAGAGAGTGCAGTCAGCCATGCCTGAGTGTTCAAACCACCAGTTGCTGAAACTTTTCATTTCTGATCCAAAATTTTCTCATCATAATACTATTTACTTTAATCTGTGAAAATGAAGTGATTTCGAAGAGTTTTGGGAGTAGATTGTCAGCCCACTGAAAAAAAAAAATGAATATAAAACGTTCCTTGAAGCAAGATATAGACATATATAATTATGCTCTGGTTGGACATATTATTATGCTACAAAGAATGATGTAATTATGTGTTAGCCATACATTCAAAGGCTTGTCAGTTGTGATATACGTCACTGATATCTTAAGGCTTTTAATGGGCGTTGAAAAATGAAAGAATAAGTGTAAAATAGGAAGCCTAGAGAGAATATTGGGGAAAAAAAGAAGTCTAGCGTTCGTGTGTCTCTGTTTGTCGAGAGAACGGTTTTTAAATCGTCGCACACAAAAGACATCGCATTTTCAGACTGACCATATTTGGATCAATCACTCCGATGAAAGGTTTCAGACACTTAACGTAAAAGACGACCAGCTCTATGAAGTCATAGGCAGACAATGGATGGACCGGGGCGCATCAGAGAGTGCCGGTTGAATTAGTCCCTACGTGCCGTATTCAGTTGAACTCCGCCGAGAATTATCACTCAAAAGCCTTAAGTAAAAGTAACATCAATTTAATCACGGATTGTCTCCCAGGAGTTCCCCCACTTCTCAAGCTTTGATTAAACCCGGTTTTAAAACTATACGAGTGTGACTAAAATGTTCACATTGCTAGGCGCATTATAAAAAGAAAAAAAGAAAAATGTGTCTTGGACTTAAAAAACACAAATCATCTCCATGACGCGACGTGTCATCGATTGCTGTTTCATCTTTCAATGATGAATGCGGTTGCTAGTCAGTGATCGAGGAATGCGCAAACAGACCATCATTTCGACTGACAATTCACTTTTGTCTATTTAAAAACCTCCAATGTCATCGCTGGTTGTTTTCTACCTATGCAAATCAAGCGGTGGTTTGTTCAATATAGTATACACTGGACTAAACTGTCCCCCAGCACAAACTGGCAGTGGATTATTTTTAATTCCTGGTGCTACATTAGTAAAGTATCAGAAGCTTGTATGTTGTTGTGTGATAACGTTTTGAACCTTCGTAAATTTGCAAGGAGCCAAATTCTTTTTGGAAAAAAATTAAGGGGGGGGGGGTTAAGAATCTTGACCTTGTAAAGTTGACAAAACAGTTTTTGCTTGGACTCTCATATTTGGTGTCAAACAGAGTTCATGAACAGAAGTGTAAATGTTTACATTTCAGGTATGGATAAAATGAATGCCGGATTGTATTTCATTGTAATTACCGATGACTTTTCCCTAATGCTAATTAAAAAGCCCAAGAACAGGTGTATAGGCCTTGTCAATACAAAAGACAAAGATCGCAAGACTTGATCAGAGAATTTACTTCTTTCTATTTGATTGCCTTCTTCAAACATTGACACAATGTCTTTAGTATCCTGAGTGGCTTGTCCCCTCATTTGCATTTCAATTTGAACAAGAAGGAGATAGACTTGCAGTTTTGCCTTGGACAAGACAGAGGGGAGATTCCTACAAAATAGAGTAATAACCAGGAGAGGTCACAAGTAAAACAGAACAGAGATTTCTGTCCTCGACTGTTTTTTTTTTCCCAGTTCGTTGTAATGTTTGATCAGTAAAACTATCACACGCAGGCGGAGATGTGCAGTTCAGTGCATCTGAGTCGGAGCCTGGCTATCATGTTTGTTGACCGGCTATTGGCGACAAGAATGCGAAGGATTTTTTCATTTATCGCTCTCAATGACGAGCACCTTAGAAATCTAACGTAGCACGAACTACATGCATAGATGCCCACTGCTGTTTGCTGACAGAGGAGCCGTTTTTTTGCAAGGAGAAGTGGCGCAGACAAAAGATCCCTTTTCTTTTTTGTTTGGCAGGACAGTTCAGCTGTTTAAATAGCCGAAAAAACAAACCAACCACAAAATGGGAGAAGCACCAAACATATTTTTCTGTGAAAGGATCTCTGAAAAGGG
Source organism: Ptychodera flava (assembly GCA_001465055.1). Taxonomy (NCBI): domain Eukaryota; kingdom Metazoa; phylum Hemichordata; class Enteropneusta; family Ptychoderidae; genus Ptychodera; species Ptychodera flava. Next base: position 203,011 of record LD346116.1, on the reverse strand, counting down.
GGGACTATTTGCATTAGTGATTNNNNGGGGGGGGGGGGGGGGTTGGCCCCCAAGTCTGTTATCTCCCTGTTGATTGTTTAACCGAGACAATCAGCGCATCTGAATGAGGGAAGACTTCATTAATTACACCAAATATATCGTAAGGTGATAACAGTTTGTTTGCGCATGCAAATACGCCATGACAACAGAGGGTGCATGTGTGTGCGCCAAGAATCCTCTCCATGTTGATGGGATGCATGTCAGGCTAATGAAAAAATATCACTCCCTGACAAGAGCATTGGGCAGATTGGAAACTCTCCGCGTATTCCAAAGTAAACCGAGTATTATGTATATAATTGATTGAATTACTCTATCGCATATGTCTTGGTCAGGTTTTATTAAAATGAATGTGTAGATGATATTGGAGTAATAGTGCCTCCTCATCAAGCTATTGAATGGTCTTCTATTTAGCGCTGGTCTGCCACAGGGACGTACTCGCCTATCAATCATAGCTTAAAGGACTTCTTCTGATTCAATTTAAGTGCTTGTTACGGCAATCAAGCGACCAGAGAAAGCTTTATCGGGGACAGAGGGATGCTTTTAGAACATTATCTTCCGTGAAAGCGTCACTTTGCCCGGGAAGGGACGTTTCTATTTAGTCCACTCTCCCAGGTTTTGTTCGGCCCACGTTGCCGTGGAGATGTTAAATTTTGATACTTAAATCGGAGTCACAGCATGCCAACGCTGAAACGGTGGCGAATTAGACACAAGAATACACAGGAAGACAGAGTCAGACGTGTTCAAGGAGCCAGTGTGAATAGATTAGAAAAACTTCATCCAGATGCATTAAATAGTTATCTGCTGGTTAACCTGGGTGTGTTCGACATCAGATGGGCCTGCTGATAAGAGGATAAAGTGGGTTGGTACTTCACATCTTCTTCCTATGTAAGATGTGTCGAACAAGTCAACAGGAAGCTAATCACAGAGATAAAATGGTCAGATACTAATAGCCCCTATGTGTTGTCTGCCAGTACGGGGCAGAGCAGGAAAAGTTCACTGGCGACCAGTGATACGTAGAGAATTTAAAACGAGTTCATATTGCGGAATTTTTCACTTCTCCATAATGCTTTCCGTGGTTCTTTTACCTTCCCTTGCCACAAAGCATCCATTGATTGGCATAAATTTAAGAAGAGTCCATCACCGATATTTGAGTACGTGGATGGTATTTTCTGCTCAAGTGGCATTGTGGGAATGGAATTTTTTTTTTCAGTCAAGTCTGAGAAAATACCTGTTGACAACGAGTGAGCATGCTGAGAGAACTTGCTCATGTACATTTTTTTTGGATTTTAATGTCAACTGTGGGATTTAGAGTCAAGCTGTAAGTCCACTGGCTTCTGTTTTGAAAAAGGATTAGGGAGTAAAAGACAAAAAAATTAGACACCGGATGGAGCTCCCAGTCACATATTTGACAGGATTTTCTCAGTGGAGTAATTTTTTCACGGGGTCATAGTTCCTCCGCGGAGGGACTGTGACTTGGCTAGGCTTTTGGAGGCAAGACTTCAAGTTGCTCATTTTGAATTCTTTTCAACGTGTTTCTGCTAATGGTAGTTTGCATCTGATTTTTTGCAAAATGTATTTAAATTTTGTCGTCTTATCTGTTTTGTCAGTTTCTCTTTGTATGAGATCAGACCAGCTGACATATCTGAACGATTGATCGTCTTCAAGCCGCATTATTGACTTGCCATCACACATTGGATGCATTATATCTCAGTGCCCAAACTCATCGAAAATATGGCTGCCTGTTTGATTTTCACATTTCATCCCCAAATCCTCAATGACAGCAGATTAATTCCAGCCCGAATTTATCTTTTCTGCAAATATCAGATATAACATATTAGAGAGCGGGGGAGAAAAAAAAGAACAGAAAAGAGAAAAATACATGGCCAGATGTTTGCTGGCGAAGGCTGACTTTTTGTTCCCTGCGTCGACAGTATGTAAGGATGATCCCGACAAAACCATCACAATGCCCCTATAGGCAAGACTTTACAAAGGAGCAGATGTCTAGAATTGAATGAACAATAAGGCCACGGCTTAGAGTGCTAATCCCACTACATAGGTATCTATCTCTCCCCGGGCATCCCACTGTCATCTATTTCACTTCTCTCTCGGCTCGGTCCATAGCGTTTAATTCTCTTTCTTTCTTCTTTTAAAAAAAATTCTTTTCAATCCCTCGGTGCGATTTTAAAAGGGGAAGGTTGATAAAAGAAGTTGTGGCCTTCGGCAGTGTAACGTGTTCATCAAGTATATATACTTGGTAGGGCAAAGACATCTCAGGAGTTTGGATTAGCTGGTAGTCATCAGCCATTTTTCAAAATCATGCCGTTTTGAATAAAACTTTGCAACTACAAAGAGGGAAACACCAATCAGATAAGCTTAATAGAATACAATCCACCACAACAAAGTTTATTTGAAAGATAACAGAACCAGTAAAATTTTTATTTTTAACATTAAGTCACCATTTGCACAATTTTTTTTCGAAATAAAATTGTATAGGATTAAGGTCACAGGGTATTTTATGATTGTTTGAGGTCAAAGGTCAGCAGAGGTCTTTGAGAAATTATAAATTGTAACAGCGGCGTTTTGAGTAAATTTGCCCTTTAAAATATAATTTAGCAGAGGTCAGGGGGGGGTCGTATACTCAACAGGTATAGCAGTTTGCGGCTAGTTGTAATGACCGTGCGAGAAACCGTTTGTTTGCCTGCTGGTCCAAGGCCCCTGCGAATGACAGTGGTGAGTTATGATCGAACCAAAACCAACCAATGAACTCATCTCTTTAAAATAGTGGCTGCTATCAGTTTTGAGGTCTTTCAGTCCACAATCTGACATCATTTATGTCTTGTGTTTGCCAAACATTGATACTGTTTGTTTTAGCTCATTGTCCAACTTTATGGGCTGTACATGTCTGCTTGGGTGTTCTGTGTGTGTGTATCTCAACCACCAACCTAATCCAGTCTTTCTCATATCTCTCATTTTCTATTTTTTTCCCCCTGGGAAGACTTTTCTGTTTAAAATGAAAAGTTCAAGTGCTTCAGCAAGTTCACTTCAGATCTTTATTTAGACAAGTTTAGATCCTAGATTCCCATTGTCCCAGAGTTCAAGAGCGCTTGATGTGTCATGAATGAAAAAACAAAAAACACAAAACTTGTGTAATAATAATAACGATAATAATAATGTACTGAAAAAAATAATTCAAGATACGAATACATGTGTAGTTGTCACCCTTAAAGCTGTCTCAAATTCCAGACTAATTCAAAATAATTTACTAAACACTTCTGAATTCCAGTTGAACAAATTTGGAACAGTGAGCGAGGCATGATAAGACATTTTGACATCTGTAATAGGAAAATTATGCCTAAAGTTACATGCTATTAGCTTCCTGCTATTTCCTATAGTTTTGTGCTCGTAAATTGTGGCGTTTATGTCACTTAGTAATACTTCTGGGATAATATAGTATGGTTTTTTTTTACGTATTTTGTATGGCAATTTTATGTCAATTTTTGCCAACAAGGGGCAACAAAATTGGTGACTGAATTATTCAACTTCTGTTTTATGCAAGCTAAAGACGAAACGATTAAAAATTGTGTGTAGCAAATAATTTCTATATTCATGCATTTACAATATAGTTATTGGCTTCCCAATAATTCATAACTTTTATGGTTTTGCTGAATTTTCTGAAAAAAGGAAGTGTTGCAATACAAAAATTGATTTTGAAAATTTGAACTCATTCAGTATGGAAAACTAACAGAATTGTTGTTATGCTACACAGTATAAGAAGGCTATATTGCCACTTGGGTAGAAACAACAAACTTTGCATGAAAATCAGAAACGTTTGAGAAAATAAAAAAAGAACAAACAAAATGGGATGTCAGCTCTGATTATTGCAATCCACTTTGCATAATGTACTGGCGGCCATTAATATTCGTTTAACAAAACAGAGGACCTGTTTCAACATATCTGAGCGTCATGTCAGCTGCAACTATGGTAAATTATGCATGAAATTTACCAAATCAATCAAAAAATTTGAGAATCTCCTAATTTTTTGTGTTAACATAGACACAACAAGGGTTCATAATTTGATAATATTCGGGAGGTTTGAGTGCATATTTTGAGTAAATTATTAGATAAAGTTTCAACCCCTTAGATCATATTTCCGTTCATATTTGCAGTCTTGATGTAAGTGCATCATAGTCATTATGATTTTTTCATAATCGAAATGCTGTAGATGATGGATATTTTTGCTGTAGGGGACCCAGAACTGATCTAATAAAGACTGCTGCGTCCAGAATGCCTTTTGCAAAAACTGGTAAAATGAATTGCTTTGAGTGACATACCAGTTCCTTTTTTCAGGGTGCGGCACATTAGATACAAATCTATCTGTGTGTGCTGTACTTGTAATGGAGAACAGAGGACCGTTTCATTTCAATTGTAAATATTGACAATTTTGAATATCACATCGCCGCATACAGACATCTCTCACTTCTGATAGAGTGTCCCATCAGTAAACTCCACTTTCCCCCTCTGTGTCTTCCATTCACACGCTCTATCAATATGATTATCATCTTAGTTCGTGTACTGATATAAAAGAAATTTGGTCGTTTTCACCGCTTCCAGGACCCGCGGCTCCACAGTTTTTGGGGAGGTAGCGTGTGTTCAAAGAGATAATTTATCAGAGTGAAAATAGACACTCTCCTCAGGGATCTATTTACATTTTGAAAACATTGTCAATAGCATACAGAGATAGCGAATTGTTGTGCTTGGCTGCCGACCAGGTCAAGAGATGCCCTTGTTTGTGTCGTGTAAACTTCGCTGTATGCAAATACTTCACAGCATTGTCCAACACGCAAGGTCATTTCCTCGCCTTCTGAAAATAAAAAAATATATGAAAGTTTTATAAGTGTTTGTAAATAAGACTTTTGAAGTTGTGAATTGGTGTTAGTTGTTCCAAAAATTAAATTCAGCCCTTTGGTATCAATATTTAGAGAACCCCACTGATGTCATTAACCCTTTGGACGCCAAAGTCAATTTTTGTGACCTTAATAAAATACTTAACCCTGTCATTTTTTCAGACTTTTGCCAGAATTTTGATTAAAAACTATAAGCAATAATATGTAATGTCCATTGGGTCCAAAATTATCAAAAAATTGCGGACAAATTCATAAAAATTCGTAAAATGTTGCACAAAAATTTTGGTGGGAAAAATTAGAGCACTCAAAGTTAGGTTAGTCTATACAGAGTTTCGGTGGGGGGGGGAAGGTGAGAGATGAGAGGAGTGTGAGAGGGTTAGAGGGTGTCAGGAGGGGGTGAGATGGTGTCATAGTGGTGGAAAGTTGTTACAAAATACCTATGACAATAGCATTTGTGGAACGTTAGTGGATGTTGCTACGGTGGGACTTGCTATCTTGAAGCGAGAGAGAGACAGAGACAGACAGTCAGGGACGTGGATATTGAATGTCGAGAAAACAACCTGCTTTTTTTTTGACTCACTTTAGCTGTTGGTTTTGGATTCCTGGGAAAGAGACAGAAGTTCATTATGCTAATGTGTGTTGATTGAATTCATGTGATGGATATGAGTGTTAGATTGTTGACTAAGATGTTAGCGAAGCAAAAAATATTCACTTTGCACTGGTAGAGAGTGCATAAATATTGAATATCCAAATACATGCACACAGTGTCAATTCTTGTTCAAATATTGCAAAATTTCTTAAATAAGAAATGTGTCAGTGAATTATATATGTATTTATGTATGAGTGTGTGTGTGTATGTATGTATATATATATTTATATATATATATATATATATATATATATATATATATATATATATATATATTTATGTCACATTTCTTCAATAAAATTACAATAAATTTTAACATCTTGTACAAGGATGAAGGAGTGCACTTGACCTTGTTGTATGGTCTCCGCTTAAAAATGTTCAAATTTCTATCAATATTGTTGCTGCCAATTTTGTGAAAATTTCCTCCATCGGTGGAGCCTTGTAGGTTGTAATTTTCATCAAGATGTCAAAGAAAGCAGGCCATTTTTTGCCCCAAGGAACTCTAAAAAATGTCAAGTTTAATTTTTATGTTCTCTATTCATGATAATTTGTGTTTTTGAATACGAAAAAATGGTGTGTATACAATGCGGTTAGTGGTAGAATGGAGAGGGTTGGAGTATTAAGAAGTTTAACGGTGTAAATTGGTGCAAATTGACAGGTGGGTAGGGAAGGGTTTTGAGCCGTGGCAGTCAATAACAATGGATTTGTCAGTTGTTGGTAATTTCATAACTCTACTGACCGGACCGTGCGATATAATTTTATACAGGCTGTCAGGAGACATGTCAAATCATGTCGATATCAGTGCGTTAATCTGACGTCTTCTGGTTGCAATTGATGAAATTTAGATGATGCCTGTGTGCTGTTTGTTTAATCGTCCAAAATTCTAAAGAATATGATTATCCTGAATATCATACGCTAAACAACAGGTTAAATTAGACGTTTCGCTCGTATCGAATTAGCGCTTTTATTAGAATTGACAGGCCAATTTGATTCACGAAAAGTTCATTACTTTAGACACCAAGGCAGAGATTAAAAAAAATTAAGGGTTCTAGTCGGAGGGGATTACTTCGCAAACAGATCATTCCCCACAAAACCGTACCGCTTAAGAGGAACATGTGCGGTTTATCTTTCAAATTTGTCCACCAAATTTTTTGTTTCTTGCTGCGGTCACATCGTCATACTCTCCTGTAGTTTCTGTGACTGATTTCAAAGTGTTCTTTTCTTCGAAATAACAGCAGCTGTACACCATTTTTGTCTTTTCATGTTTTCAGTTCCGTCTGGAATTATTGGCCGGACCGAAAGAAAACAAAGATGTAATTTGCGAGTGTATTTTTATAATGTTTGTCAATTTTCCAGTGAAAACATAATTTTTGAATATGCCGTATGCTTTTCAATCATCTGTGTAAATTTAAAAAGGTCAGAATTCAAATCGTGTACATTTACATGTATGTCCATAAATTTTATGTGTAAACTACTAACCAAATAATGAAAGTTGTGACAAAATAAAAATTCCCATAAATTATTATGGTCTCATTTTGTGCATTATGATATTGTATTTTCCTTGAAGGTATTCAACTTTGCTTGATGAAATAAAAAAAAAACTGGTAACTTTCCTTGTTTTTTCATCAATTTTGTTTTGCGAATTGCCAACTTCAAAATTTCCAAAGCACTTTTTGGTTGTGGTGAGTTTTGATTTGAAAGTAAAGTTGACCATATAAGCATAAGACTATAAACACTGAGCTTTGTTGTATAAACATAAATGTAACCCACGTTAGGAAAATAATTTGGGTTACAAAATTTTCCCCTCTTTATAACGGCTTAACGAACTCTTTATCTGAAGGTGGCTCTCTAGAGAATTTCAAAATCCAAGAAATATACACACAAATTTACAAAACATTCCCCCACCTCCCTGAAGGGAAAAGTCAACTCTTCTGATACTACAGTTCTCTAGATAATTTCAAAATCCGAGGTGTACAGTATCGACAAATTTTCATTGTGACTGTAGGTAAAAGTTTGCATAGCCCAGTCGCTTCTGGTCTAATTATGGGCTCATTGATCGGAAAGTCTGTTGAGCAGAGAAACGGTTTGTATAACCGTTCAATATGAATAGTGAAGAGTCACCATTGAAGATTGCTTTCTCCTTGGTCCTGTGGGAATCCAAACTGCTGTCTCTCTCTGACTAAGCTCTTAAGTCAGACAACAGTCCACATAAAACATTTTACTACTGAGGTTTAAGAACCTGTCAGTTTTTGTCTTTCTCAGTCAAGAACTTTCCTGTTCTTAATTTCTGATCGCCCATCCTTGTTCTTTTTTTTTTATCGTCTTTTTTTTTACAAGTTTTATGTTATGTTTTTGAACATGACTCAAAACTGTTTCCCTTAACCCTTTGAGTGCCACAGTCAATTTTTGTTTCCTTCATAAAATATGCCAAATTTTGCTAAAAAATTGTAGCCTAGGAAATGTGATGCCCATTCGGTCCAAAATCATCAAAAAAATACTAAAAATTCTTAAAATTTTTGTAAAATGTTGCACTAAAATATTGGTGGGAAAAATTCCAGCCCTCAAAGGGTTAAATTGGACATTATGGACATCAGTTTTTCAGCAAAACAGAAACACACCAAGAAAACTACCAAAATTTAAGCAGAATACAACTGTTTTGATATCAATTCAAGTGGATATTTAGAAAAAAATGTGACATCAATATTAGACCTACTGACTGGTATTGAATGGATGACATATGAAATCATATAAAATGATACTTCTTTGACTCAGTGTGCCCAGCAAGAGAGTGTTGGAATTATACTGAATTCACCTGGGCAATTTATGATTATCACTCTTTTTGAGAGAGAACATTAACTAACTTGTGGAAGATGACAAATGGCCCTTGAATAATATTACTGTATTATTTTAAAAAGGTTACCATGATTTGTGTGAAAAACAACTGTGTGGAGAGTGACAACCAATCAATGATCGTGGTACATAAATCACATGTTGTTTTATGAAAGAGGGAATTTTATTGGGTCCCAGTGGTTGCTAAAACTGGACAAGGAATATCATTTACTTTTTTCCATTTTATGTATCCATAGTCTGTAGATATTTAATATTACTGTATTATTTGAAAAAGGTTACCTTAATTTGTGTGAAAAACAACTGTGTCGAGAGTGACAACCAATCAGTGATCATGGTACTTAAATCACGTTTTATGAAAGAGGGAATTTTATTGGGTCCCAGTGGTTGCTAAAACTGGACAAGGAATATCATTTACTTTTTTCCATTTTATGTATCCATAGTCTGTAGATATTTAATTTGAAAACATCAAGTATTGATATTGCAGACTTGTCATTGTGTCCAAGGACATTGAGTTTGTTGATATATGATGGGCTCTTGCTTCAAGTTCAGAGTCGAACTTGGTGTCCACAGTTGCAACTATTCCCCAGATTTTACCCAACTGCAGTATCAAGGGATATCTGATAACTCGTACAAATATTGAAGCCATTAAAACAGAATTGCATCAATATGAAAACAAAAAAGGTCATAATGGACATACAAGTACAAGGGCTTCATGGTACTTTCCTGGTCAGATGAAATCTTCACAAGGTTGAAAATGAAAGTTCAGATCAGATTACAATCTGACTTGACCAATAAACTATGTTCTTTCTGACATGACATAAAACTCTAAAAAAAGGCCCATAAACGTTCCGCTAAATTCAGATATACTTTATTATTAAAACGTATAAATAGAAATAGTGGGAAACACTTTAAATGGAGTGTCCACCGTCGCAAACATGCATCAACCCCCAGAGGTCATGAAATAATGGCTTTATATTAACATGCCAAAATGATGCCCATATGATGAATAAATGACACGAAATAATGTTGATATAATGGCCATGTAATGAATATGTATAACAATTAAAATAATGTTCACACTCTAAAAAGAAAGATTGAGGGAGCTATAAACACACCTCATGATTTATTTTTTTCCAGTGTGGCAAAGTGAGAGAAGTATTAACAATGTAACTATATTCATTGTGAAAATGCAACAATACCAATATAGATATTCTGACTGTGGCCACAGTTTTAAGGGTCTTGCAGACGTAGTTTGCTCTCTGTCATTTTGCGTTATATAACGTCTTGACCACAGTCTAGAATTTCTCTTGTTAATTTTTCTCAGAGAAAAAAGTCAAGCAGTGGATGACATTTTTAATGCCAGTTGAAGACACTCAAATCAAAATAGTACAACATACTCATCGTTTTAAAAAGTTAATTCTCAGGAGGTGTCTGTGAAAATGTTAATAAATTTTGAAGCCTTTTAAACGGCGCAGGCTTCAGGTTTAGAGTCAAACGGCATCGACTCAGGGAAAGCTGTTATTGCGTTATCACAAAAGTGGTAAAGGCTTTGCCATTGCCTCAGATTGGCTATTGACATGTCCACATCAGCTCAGCTTGTAGTCAACTGATTCACCCCGAGGCCATCATTTTACGACGAATTAAGCTGAAAATGTGGTTTATTACCAGGTAGATGATATCTTTGTGTCCAGGCAAGGCGGAAAAAAAAAAAAATAAAAGACAGAGAGAAAAGAACATCTGCTGTAATGAGAGTCGTAAACGCTGATTGGAAAAACATTATTCAAGGTCCAGGTGGAAAAATAATAAATATCCGATGAGTAAATTCTGGTTTTTGATTAGATAATGGATATGGTTTTAGAATATCTGCAATTGACAGATAATACGTACATGAGCATTTTTGACTGGCTTCTAGAGATTTTTTTTCGCAGTCCCTGAAGCTAAGAATGTTCAGGATCCCAATATCTAATTATCTATATATTG